>JAASAO010000793.1:0-24271 GCA_017311375.1 Mytilus coruscus | reverse complement strand
TTTCGGTGGCCAGGTGTTACCTTTCCACGTCAGTTTTAATCTAGCGTCGTACTACAGTACATGATATATAAGGCATGGAGATGTTATTTTACAGATCAGCTAAATTATCTATAGTAAAGGATCCTACAAATTAATATAAGATACAGTCACAGAAAATAATTGTATTTATAAGTACGTCTGAGCCAGTGACAACTCTACAACAGATTTATCCATCGGATCACCAGCAGTGATGGTGATACATGGCTGTGTACATTATGTATACAACTCGTCTAAACATCAACCCAACAATGTTAGATCGTAATTTCATTTCACTATCGAACTGCCGGAAATAATTTATTACTAGTCGGACTGAACCGTCGGACTATTGAACAGTCGGACTACAAGGGGCGTCGGACTGTCGGGCTGTACCCGTCACACACACAATGTTGAATTTCGCCAAATTCTGTTATTCGACGGTGTCCTATTGTATTCTTCCCCATGACTTTCGGGCGGTAGAACTGGATCGCATCTAGTTCCCCGGAACAATTGGCTGATCTACTTTCCGCCGTCAGCGTAATGGGAAGGGGACAAACCAGGATCAGGCCAATTTTCCCCAATAGCACGAGCTAATTCCCTTGTAAATTATTAACATCGGCGATGTCGTTAGAAATCAAAAAATAATAGTAACTTCTTTAATTGGTTTAGCGGTACCGAACCGGTATATATATATAAGTATTCTGATATCAAATGTATATTAATACGCCAAGGTTCGGTACCGCTAAACTAATTAAAGAAGTTATATTATTTTTTTATTCTAACTGACATCGCCGATTTAATAATTTACAAGGGGGAAATTAGCTTCTCGTGCAATTAGGGGAAAATTGGCTGATCCTGGTTTGTCCCCTTCCCATTACGCTGAGGGAAAAGTAGGATCATGCCAATTTTCCGGGGAACTAGATCGATCCAGTTCTACCGCCCGGAAAAGTATGGGGAAGAATAGCAATAGACACCGGCACATAAGAATTTGGCGAAATTCAACATGTGTGAGGAGGTACGCCCGACAGTCCGACGCCCTTTAGTCCGACTGTTCAATAGTCCGACGGTTCGATAGTCCGACAGTTAAATATTCCGGCAGTTCGATAGTCCGACAGTTCGATAATCCGACAGGGTGACACATAATTATACAAGTCAAGGGCTTAAATATTCTTATTTTTGTCCCGCTATCACAATTAGAGTGTTTATTCAGGCCTTTCAACCCTTCTTAACTTGTCTAAGCAATTTCTCTTCTCAGTTTACCCCGAGTATGATTTTACGTAACATATTGTAACAATACGCACGTGTCAATGTGCAAAACCAAACATAAAGTGTACATTTTTTTGAACTTCTGCCATTAAATGTTTAAAACTATTTGAACCTTCAAAGAAAAGGACTTGGGCCATTTTCCCGCTATTTGTTCATATACGTACTGGTGTAGTTCGATAATTGAGATAGACAATCTCAAATCAATCAAACATGTAATGAGTTTTTTTCTTTTTTAAATTATCAAACAGTGCTTTTAAATAAAAGATAAAACCAAAATGCTGATACTTGGATTAATCATAAATCACATACTTTTTTAGGTACTTTAAGATTTAAACAATAATACTTCTTCATGGTTGTAAAATTCTTCATGTTGAGGAATCTGTCATTTAAGCGACTTTTGAAATTGTCATTTAAATTAATTTATATTCTGAATACCAGGAAAATGGTCTTATGTATTTTCACAAAAAACAAAAAGTTGTAAAATTCCTTCAGTATTATAAAATACTAGTATAATATGAGACATTCAGATTTGAAACCTCATAGCTGACAAAATTGATGACGTCAGTATAGCGATTAGACGGTATAAAAGGACGGACAGAACCAAATTAAAATGCATGAACTTCAAACTTTTTATGTGAAAAAAAAACGGTGATGTGTGTTCCCCGGTTGATGATGCAAGCACAGGAAGTGTCAAAATATGGCTCTGTACTATATTTGTAGAAATGTCAGTATATTTTTTTGTAAATTGACATCTTTGGTATGTTGAAAGTTCACATGTACAATACAATATCTATGTAACGAAAGCTGAAACTATAAAATTTTCTTATCATTTTCTGTAATAGTCCCCGAATTTTTTCACTATTGGAATAACCAAACCCTTCCGGGCTTGGCTGAAGTGTGCTTCACACGAATACAAGAACAAATCGACTGAAAGCGGTGTACAAATTGTACCAATGTTTGTTCAAACACAGACCCCAAAATCAACAATATGCTGTCAATTATGAAATCAAGTATCTTCCATGTACATTTTGTTGGAATTTATAGTTTATAATTATTTTATTTGCTCAAAGAGTCAAAACGGTTAAGACGCACGTTTTTCGAACTTAGGAAGTCTTCTCCTGGAAACAATACTACAATTTAGTTTACATGTAAAATATATATGCACTAATGTTGTACAAAAGATAATTTCGAGGAGATAGATTTAAAGCATAACTAGAAAAGAAGCATACAGGATGAAGAAAAGGCTACAAAATAGACGAAAAACGTGAGTGAAGTATATGGATACCGTCACGGAGTATGATGATGTATACAGCATAGTATAGTAATGTTCAAAGTTAGACAATAAGGTATCTTTTAGACCCTTTGATAAATATAATTATAGACATTTTTTAAATGTTGCAGTTTTCTTCATAACTAAGGTCCGGCGGTACTTCCTTGAGTCAACTAAGCAAGATTATCAGTTACTATTTCAAGATTTTGTATATTAATTTTAAACTTTAACTTTCACAATAAATCTGGCCAAGTGTTTCGATATATATTTGTATATATTTTCAACATGTTCGTTCCTTTTTGCATCAGAAGAAAGAGTTACTTTTAAGTGTTTAGGAATATTGTTGAGAATAGTGTACACAATTTCATCATGAATCAAAATGGTCATAATCGCCTTATGTTTCAAAATGCTTACAACTTCCAGCTTTCTTTCATTGTCTGATTTTTATTCAAAGTTTTTGAAGATGTCAATATTGTAACCAACTAGTGTTTGAATTACACCAAAATAATGGCACAGTCAGGAACCTAATGTTCAGTGGTTGTCGCTTGTTGATGAGGTTCTTAAGTGTTTCTAGTTTCTTTTTATATGGATTAGACCGTTGGTTTTCCTGTTGGAATGAGTTTACGCTAGTCCTTATGGGACCCTTTATAGCTTGATGTTTGGTGTGAGCCAAGGCTACGTGTTGAAGGCCGTACTTTGACATATAATGGTTTAAATTTACAAATTGTGACTTGGATGGAGAGTTATCTCATTGGCACTCATACCACTTCTTAAGATTACCAGTTGCCTTAGTTACAGGGTCATGAGACGAAAATAAAGGGAAAAACAGGTATAATAGACAAACGGAAAAGTAGGGACACACATTTAATAGAGTAGTCCGATATCGGTAATCTGCATCTTTTCTGCCTGCTTGGCCCTGATGCATGTATACATTTTCTGTTGATAATCAATTTGACATTATAATTATAAAAAGAAGATGTGGTATGATTGCCAATGAGACAACACTCAAAAGAGACCAAAATGACACAGAAATTAACAACTAACTATAGGTCACCGTAAGTATGTCTTACTATGGCATAACATTTTATGGCAGTGACAATATACAGCTACATCCAGTTTGATGAATCGATGTTACCACTGTGCTACCATCTTGTTGTTCTATTTCACATTTCTTTCCTGCTTTACAACAGTCAAGAGAAAACTGAGGAATGTTGAAAATCAGTTTACCAATTATCATGGTCGATTTGTATCGATTTAAAACTGTCTGAACATCGGAAGATAATGTTTATTCTTTACAGGTGAATCTGGTCACCATAAATCCTTCGAAAATGCTGACAAATACAAACTTTGAATATCGAACACGAATTCTTTGGCAATTACAAAATATATGTCTCCTTTACGTTACATACTATTAAAAATACCAAATTTGTATATATTTTTATAAAACGTATTGTTCATTTGTAATGTCATATTTTTCGATACAATTTGACATTCAATCTAGCTGGGTATTTGCATAATATTGAAGTGGCAAAACTATTATGCAAACTTCTTGTCTGCCCATAAAGTGAGAACTGTAAATAATACCTTGTCCATCGGATTTCTTATGAGTAAGAAATCCAGGCTTTAGAAAAATTTAAAAGTGCCTAGAATATCAACCAATGTTAGAGTTAGATTTGATTATTTACTTCCTCCCGGCAGGGACTGATATATATTGACTGTGAAATAAAGACTGGCTAAACTTTTGGGACATATTAGCAAATCGGTAACCTAATTTTGCGAACAAAATGGACAATATACATCCCATTTTAGCGAAATAAGAAAACACGTATGTCACTTTACGGAAATTGCTACGTGTTCCTTCTATTATTTGTATTTAGATTGTAAGGATACAAAGTGGATGTGTTCATAAAACTTGTTTTTCTTTTTGTTTCAATTACTTTTATTTATATTTAGTAATTAATACATGACTTCGAACAGTTTAATATTTCATCGTTTCTTGAAAATTCTTCTATACATGTAGTCGAATAGACTACGTGCGTACTATAGTAAAACTTATAACGAACACACATTTCGCTAATCTGTGCTATAAAATAGACATGTAAACATATAAATTCTGATGATTGAATTCAGCATAAAATGAATAGTACATCAATCTCATTCTTGTATTTTCATCATACAATAGACAATTTATAACTAGTGCTTGCTGTATGGTGTGATTTTTACTAATTTTGTAAAGTCTCACAGCGACTTTAAGACGTTCAAAGGCATTGTTTTTCGTATATACCCGTACCTTTATCTTGGTTGTTTGCCTTAAATGTTGAGGGATTCGGTATCATTGTCTACACTATTCTTTCTCTCGGTAGCACAATACAAAGATTAATTTACCCCTAATCAAACAACTTTAAACGGATGTAATCTCTTTCATCCAACTTTAAATTTTATAGGGTACCAAAAGAAAGAAGAAAGAATAAAGTGCCATATCAGTCTAAATGTCGAACTATTTTTTATGGTTTTACTTCTTTCAAATAAATTTAGGAATCGATTGCAAACAACCCGATTTCAAAATTCTGTGTATTTAAAATGATGAGAATTTCATTATGACATAATTATACCCCACGCAACGAGTTGCGGAGGGTATAATGTTTTTGACCCGTCTGTCCGTCCGTCAGTCCGTCCGTCCGTCCGTCCGTCCGTCAGTCCTGTTTCTTGTCATCGCAACTCCTCTCAAACCACACAACAGAATTTCACGAAACCTTTTTAGATAATAAGGACATACTATGTAGTTGTGCATATCGACAGGAAATTACGATTCAATTCTTTTTCTAGGAGTTACGCCCCTTTGAACTTATTTACTTTAATGTACTACTGCAACAGTTTGTCATCGCAACTCCTCTCAAACCACACAACAGAATTTCATGAAACCTTTTCAGATAATAAGGACATACTACGTAGATGTGCATATCGACAGGAAATTACGATTCAATTTTTTTCCAGGAGTTACGCCCCTTTGAACTTATTTGCCCAATATACTACTGCAACCTTTTGTCATCGCAACTCCTCTTAAACCACACAACAGTATTTCATGAAACCTTTTCAGATAATAAGGACATACCACGTAGATGTGCATATCGACAGGAAATTACGATTCAATTTTTTTTCCAGGAGTTACGCCCCTTTGAACTTATTTGCCCAATGTACTACTGCAACAGTTTGTCATCGCAACTCCTCTCAAACCACACAACAGAATTTCATGAAACCTTTTCAAATAATAAGGACATACTACATAGATGTGCATATCGACAGGAAATTACGATTCAATTTTTTTCCAGGAGTTACACCCCTTTGAACTTATTTGCCCAATATACTACTGCAACCTTTTGTCATCGCAACTCCTCTCAAACCACACAACAGAATTTCATGAAACCTTTTCAGATAATAAGGACATACTACGTAGATGTGCATATCGACAGGAAATTACGATTCAATTTTTTTCCAGGAGTTATGCACCTTTGAACTTATTTGCTACAATGTACTTCTGCAACAGTTTGTCATCGCAACTCCTCTGAAACCACACAACAGAATTTCATGAAACTGTGTAGATAATAAGGACATACTATGTAGATGTGCATATTGACAGAAAATTATGATTCAGTTTTTTTTTCTGATACAATTTTTTTTCTTACACTTATTTTATTTCTCCAATGACAATGTGGGGACGTGGGGTATGTGAGCGCGCTCACTAAGGTTCTTTCATTATTACATAATTAGTTGCTATAGTGTGATGTCCACACTTGAATGAAGTAAGCTTCTTTGTTTTCATTCTATCCCAAAATATTTTAAAGATTCTTGTACAACACAGTTTGAACTCCGAAACCATGTCTCAGATTTTCCTATATTGCATTTCATTCTCTCATAAACCTTCAATGAAGATGTCAACCTCAGTTTATAAGAGATCACTAAATTTAATTGGGTATAACATTTGTTCTATTGATGCTTTTGGATCTGAGACTATATGTTGAAGATAACTGTTCAAGGAACAACATGTGTGAAAATCAGGCATATTGGGGCACACTTCTAGTACTGTAGCTAATTTCATTTAAAACTACATTTTAATGTCAAAATGAATGTGTCAAAATTGAATAAATAAGAATTTTCCTACTTGTAACCCATTTACTTCAATATAATTCGCACATGTACCATTTGGATACTTCAGGATTGGCTCAGTTAGGTTTTGACCAGTAAGAAAGCATTTCATTTCAGCAATTCTAAATATACAAAGAAAATGCACACACCTACGCATCAATATACATCTGGCGGGAGATGTTATATCATCACTGACCTTGCTGTAACTCACGGTCACGGTTGCTACTTATATGGTCAAAACTCGGCTTATTATGATAAACAGTTACAATAAATAATATCAGAAGTTTAATTACACATTGCATTTTCAATATTGATTTTATTCCTCTTAGTACATAAAATAATATATTTTGTTTTTTTGCATTCATTTTTGTTACAAAAGTAATTTATGCATGTGTACACAAAATGATCAGTTGGTCAGCCTAGAGGATCTTTATGGGGATTTCTAGAAATATATATTGTATACAATGACAATATGGTGTCTTACTCCAAGTATATTTTTTTATTTTTGCAGTTTGAAAATGAAATATTTAATTCTTTTAATAAGAATTCATATTTATTACATTATCCTCAAGAAATTCTAGTATAAACATCAGTAACATTAATTGTTAAAAGAAGTAACAAAAACAGATGAAAATTAAATTTTGATAAAATTTAGTTGCTTTTGTATTGTGCTACCTTAAATATAATTCTAAGATAAGCATGATATAATTTCATGTAAATATTCCGAATATTTTATTAACTCTCTGAACTCGACTATCAATTACTTAAATCAATTACTTTAATTTTCACCCATCCTAAACAAAATGTGGTTCTGATGAGCGTTATCCTAATTTGTGAATAGCCTTCAAAGTTGAAGAGTGATTGACAGTAAATATATAATAGAATCATTTGTGATTGACAGTAACCCCACCTTATAACCATATGGCACAATACAGCTTATGCTACATTTACTTTTGACCCTTTCGGGACTGTTATAACTTAAATGTAAATAATGCACATGTTTCAACAATTATAGCGTAATCTGTATTTTCTTTTGAACCTTATGGTACGTCAACTGGACGCTTAAGCTGCATATGCTATTTATTACAGCATAGGCTGCATTTAATATAGCATATGCTGTATAAATTACAGCATATGCTATATATATAAGCCTAAGCGACATTAATTACAGCATAGGACGGTACATAAATTATAGCTTAAGCTATGGAACGCCGTAACTGCCTTATGTTAAAACTTTCATTATACGATGGTACTTTGACATTATACGATGGTACTTTGACATTATACGATGGTACTTTGACATTATATGATGGTACTTTGACATTATACGATGGTACTTTGACATTATACGATGATAATTTGACATTATATGATGGTACTTTGACATTATATGATGGTACTTTAACATATACTTTGTTTTGTCAATTTCGAGTAGCTCGGTGTCTTCTGCAATTTTGATTTTACAAAAAAACTTTTAATCCCATTTGGAGATCTAATCAGAAAATGACATTTGATATTGAAATGATATACAAATGAACTTCGGGAACTTCAAAGCTGCATGTGGAAAATGGGTGTATCAAGCGTTTACCTGCCGGTTAATGAAGATATAAATAAGAAACGGGAATCGATGTCAATAGCCATATTTTCAAGTAAAAACAAAAGCTATGTGTAATTTAAACAGCAGTAAGCTGTATATTTAATTTTCACATGAAATTGGGTTGATTTTTTGTTTCCTATTACGCACTACGTACAATGTGCGTGTGTCAAGGTTGGAGAAACTATAAATAGACTGAAACTTGGTCTGTCACTTGGACACGTAAAATTGTCGTTTGAATAAATGAAAATATGGGATTTTAAAATATGGGATATTCTTTCTCACATCCATAAGTCATGCATCATTTAAAATTGTTAAACCAACAAATCTACATAAAAGTTGGCAACATGACGTACAATAAGATATTATGATTTATTCTAAAAGAATAAAACTTGAGGAATAAATAACTGCATGTACTCGATTCTCCTTTCTGCAAAACTTCAACAAGTATGGTTCTTGCTTTGAAAAGAAAATAATCTGAAACACCGAGATTTACGACTATAGGCAGCGTGCCACTGACATTTATTTCATTGTTTACACTTCAAAAGAGTTTGCCAACGAACTCCAGAGTGAAATTTCACTGTCAATTTGGCCTGATTTTGGCTGACATTGTCAGACCATTTCAGGAAAATTTGAGTAATCATTGTCGGACCTGAGTGTTTTGTAACTGAAAGTCCCTGTGTGTACTGTATAATTATTTCTATTTCCCTAAATTTGTCGGACCACAGAGATTTTCCTTTATGCGCTACCATTTGATTTTTATGGGGGCTAGGATGAAATTTGAAAAAATAGGCAGGACAGGAGTTTTGGGTTAAAAAAGGCAGGATGAGCAACTTGGTAAAAAAGGCAGGATGACAATTTGTGTAAAAAAATCAGGATAAACTAGTTGTAAAAATTGACTATAAGGGCAATAACTCCTTAAGGGTCAATTGACAATTTTGGTCATGTTGACTTATTTGTAGATCTTACTTTGCTGTACATTATTGCTGTTTCCAGTTTATTTCTATCTATAATAATATTCAAGATAATAACCAAAAGGTGCAAAGTTTTCTTAAAATTACCAATTCAGGGGCAGCAACCCAACAACGTGTTGCCTGATTGGGTGAAAATTTCAGGGCAGATAGATATTGACCTAATGAACAATTTTATCCTCCTCAGATTTGCTCTAAATGCTTTGGTTTCAGAGATACGAGCCAAAAACTGCATTTTACCCTATGTACTATTTTTTAGCCATGTCAGCCATCTTGGTTCGCGGGCGGGGTCATCGGACACATTTTTTAAACTAGTTACTCTAATGATGATTGTGGACAAGTTTGGTTAAATTTGTCTTAGTAGTTTCAGAGGAGAAGATTTTGTAAAGATTACAAAATTAACGAAAAATTGTTAAAATTGACTATAAAGGGCAATAACTCCTTAAGGGGTCAACTGACCATTTTGGTCAAGTTGACTTATTTGTAGATCTTACTTTGCTGAACATTATTGCTGTTTACAGTTTATCTCTATCTATAATAATATTCAAGATAATAACCCAAAACGGCAAAATTTTCTTAAAATTACCAATTCAGGGGCAGCAACCCAACAACGGGTTGTCCGATTCATC
Source organism: Mytilus coruscus (assembly GCA_017311375.1). Classification (NCBI taxonomy): domain Eukaryota; kingdom Metazoa; phylum Mollusca; class Bivalvia; order Mytilida; family Mytilidae; genus Mytilus; species Mytilus coruscus. The sequence continues at coordinate 14,383 of JAASAO010000793.1, read as the reverse complement.
TGAAAATTTCAGGGCAGATAGATCTTATCCTGATAAACAATTTTACCCCATGTCAGATTTGCTCTAAATGCTTTGGATTCAGAGATATAAGCCAAAATCTACATTTTACCGCTATGTTCTATTTTTAGCCATGGCGGCCATCTTGGTTGGTTGGCCGGGTCACCGGACACATTTTTTAAACTAGATACACCAATGATGATTGTGGCCAAGTTTGGTTACATTTGACCCAGTAGTTTCAGAGGAGAAGATTTTTGTAAAAGTTAACAGACGACGACGACGGACGACGACGGACGCCGACGGACGACGACGGACGACGGACGCCAAGTGATGAGAAAAGCTCACTTGGCCCTTTTGGGCCAGGTGAGCTAACAAGGAAGGACTCATCTAATTTTACATGTATATTATAAAATGTTCTCTTGTTCACTTGGTGTTAAACACTAATCATCTATCAATCCTTAACATCAAACCTTAATTTGGTTTGACTAAAATTAAATGTTTTCTCAAAAGCTGTAAGTTGGAGCATTTGTGTCATTTAGACGTGTTGCACTTTGTGATGAATTGCTCAATCATTTTAAGTTAACACTTTTATATTATTTTTCACAGGTGGTAGAAGGACTACTTTATCCTTGCAACACATCCTTGAGTTTGTAACAGGGGCGTCAGAAGAGCCTGTTTTAGGATTTGTGCAACATCCAAGTATAATATTTGTACAAGTGAGGGAAGACCTTACTTTTATTCCCACCGCAAATACTTGTGGAAATAGTATGACACTGCCACGAGCTACTCATGAAATTCCATTACCTTCAGACACTCAGCTGTTTTCCTTGTATGACTATGCTTTTCTTAACACTTACTATGGACTCATCTAGATGGTATTTTCAATTCCATGTTTTGGATTGGCTGAATTTTTAAAATGGGCTAAATTCAATCAAACCCTCTGGACATTATGTATGGAAGGTCTTACAAATAATGCTTATTTTATTGTTTATTTAACAATGACATTGCAGCTGTATGTAATGGATGAAATTTTGAAAGAGCACCACCCATGTTAAACTTTTATTGCTCTAAAAATGGATAAAATCTTATTGTGATTGCTGAGAAATTTTGTTTTTAAAACTATGAATTTTGTGGTTCACATTTAATTTGCATAAATTCCCTAATCGTGAAATTGGAGGATATATCCTTGTCTGTCTGTATGTCCAGCTTTGGTTATGTCCATGCATTTAAGTTGATTTATCAAGCACTTTAAATGGTAAAGATTTGATATTTTGTGAGTTGTTAGACCATAAACAGAACAAGATTTACTTCTATTTAGATCACTACAACCTACATTTTACATTTGGGTGACGTGGTTGTTTTTGTGTTTAGGTCCATTTCTCTTGTCTTGTACCATACATGGTAGAGTTTTGATACTGATCAGTTGTTAGACCTTGGATAGTACTACATGATCATTCACTAATAATTAAGTCACTATGACCTTCATTTTTGCTTGAGTTGTTTTGGTACAAATATAGATATCTTAGGTTCAATTGAATCTCATTTTATATGTGATTTGTTGCTTAAACGTTTTTAAGTGTGAGCCTTGTTCCTTGTTATTGTTTTTTTGTTTTGTTTTGAATAAATTTTTGTGTCCAAGTCTACTGTTTGTTATATGTACAATATTGTTTTTTGTATGACCGTTTTTGTTTTATTTGTTGGTTAATTGTTTTGCAGTCCTGAATTGTCACCTATGTGAAATGAAAATAAACTATTTTCGTGTTTTTATGCCGCTGCCGCTAGGCGAAGGGGGCATCAAGTGTTACCCTTGACCGTCCGTCCGTCCTTCTCTCTGTCTTCCGATTGTGGTTTCCACACTCTTAAGTTTGCCTCATCCAAATTTTATGAAACGCATACACAATGCTAAGATTCATAACACGCAGACAGAGTTCGAATTTGGGTAGTGAGTCACTTACCGTTCTGGAGTTATGCCCCTTTATAACTTGCAAAATTCGTTTCCGCACTCTAACTTAAGTTTACCTCATCCAAATTTTATGAAACTCATACACAATGCTAAGAACTACAACACGCAGGCAGAATTCGAATTTGGACAGTGAGTCAATTACTGTTCTAAGAGTTATGGCCCTTAATAATTGAAAAAATGGCAGTTCGAAATCAAATTTTGTTCTACCTACTACATTTCGAAATCAAATTTAATGTTGAACTTGGCCGACGATTATATGACATTCACAGAAATGGGGAAGAAAAGCATGGTTTCACTTTGAGATGATCATAGAAATTGGATGGATTTGATGCCAGGCGGGGGGATCCGTGTCCCATGGACACGTTCTTCAATTTTTATTTTTATATTTGCAGACCATGATTTTTGTTTTAACTATTACTGTTTCTGTGGCATTTTAAGCTTAATGGACATGTCTTTCCAATCTAGTTAAAACTAGGTCTTCCAAATGCTCCCATCTGTGGATGCATGAAGATCTAGTGATCTGTGTTAATGACCTTTTTTGGACGTCTCTGGTTTTATCCTTTTCCCAAATCATGGAAACTGCAATTTCGTTGGTCAATGACAAAGGTCACTAGAACAGAAAGTAGAATGGGGTTTCCTAGATCTTCATGCAGCAACAGATGAGAGCAATTAGAAGCAGATTAAACAGATTGATGTCTTTCCAAAGTTATTGGACTATATTCTTTAACAATGAGCATTTTTCCTTTAAGTCGAAATACACAGAATAATATTGGGGTTTGGAGTAGCATGTGCTCATTGCAAAACTGTTTAATTTTACATGTTTTACTTATTCACTATGGTAACATATTCATGACAAATTTTTTTCTAGTCAAACCTATGTTATCAATTGAATGATTTAGTAAGAATTTGTTATCAATTGAATGTTCTAGTCAGAAATATTAGTTATCAATTGAATGTTCTAGTCAGAATTATTTGTTATCAATTGAATGTTCTAGTCAGAAATATTTGTTATCAATTGAATGTTCTAGTCAGATATATACATTTAATACACACAAATGTTCTAGTCAGATATATTTTGAATACACACAAATGTTCTAGTCAGATATATTTTTAATACACACAAATGTTCTTGTGCGAACTTTTATATTAATAAATATCAGCCCATCAATGTAATGCATTTTTAGCTCACCTGGCCATGAGAGCTATTGCCATCACTTGGAGTCTGTCGTCCGTAATTTTTTTCAAAAATCATTTTTGAAACCAATGGATCAAATGGTTTGAAACTTTGCAGGAATGTTTTATTGAATGTGTACTACAACAATAGCACCTTTGTTTTGATTAAAAAAAACATGGCTGCTGTTACTACATATGGAACATCGGGGCAAATTGTTGTTTTTGGCCAATATATCGAAAATCTGACATAGAATAGAAATGATCAGGACAATAAGAGTTAGCCACCCTACAATTTTGAAGTAAATCTGATGACCCACCTGAGAGTTATTGCCCTTTTTTCTTTGTTAAGAAAATCAGGATCTACCTACCCTGCAATTTTGAAGTAAACCCAATATCTATCTTGGAGTTATTGCCCTTTTCATCAATTTTTTAAGTATTTGTGTCTCCTGCATAGCTATTTCATTTCTTTACAAAGCCTCTTCAAATTGAAATGAGTTTACTTCTACCAAAACTTTGGATGAGTTGTTATCACCAAAATCTGAGATGGGGAATTATTATCCCCTCACAACAAATCTGTGAATAGGATATAGTCATTTGTTTCTCCGTATCAATGTTGGAGATGGCATAGGGGTCATATCTTACACCAGATCAACATAAAAATTGGTATACAAGTTTCCCATGAAAAGAGGAAGAACTAATAGAATTTCAAGACCAGAGTTCAATGGTCATAAATAGACTTAAAATTTTATAGGAAGAGCCTACATGCAATATAGGGCCAACAAATGCATCTATTTAACACTATTCAGAATTGGTTTGCTGAACCCAGTTGAATGTCACCAGGTCAGTGATGTAGTTACCTCATAGCATTATGGACACAGATTGAGGGTTTGTGAAAAGTTCCCCTCATGGAAGTGCCCTTTTTTGTTGGGGAGCACATTATTTGTACATAGACTATATTTGATTGTTTGTATTAATTAGCTTTAGTTGAAGTTGTTAAAAAGTTACTTGAATAAAGAGATAATTTGAATGTTTGAGTATGCTTTTAGATCACAAGCAAAGGTGGGGTAGCTTATATCACCACTTATCCTAACCTCAAACAACTTGACCCAATGAACTTGACTTCCATTATGTCTTTCATTTGATGAAGAGAGACATGTTGTTTTAGTCTCTCTCGTTCTTTTCAGTGACGCTTGTCCAGGCCACACCTTGTTTGTCTTTTGACCTAGACTTTAGATGTATGGCACATGAGTGTATTGCCAGAATGTGTGTCGTGACCGTCAGGTCAAATTACTGTTTTAGTGTTAACTTGTCTCAAGCATGTTTCTATCTTTTACCTAGGCTTCAGATATTTGACTTTTACACATATGGTGTAAAATAATTGTTGTAACTTTGACACATTTCTTCCATCATAGATAGTGGCAGGGGATGATTTCGTTTAATGGAAATGCAAACAAACAACTTTTGAGTTGATTGATATGAACCATGAAATTATGTATGAGACTTTGTGTACAATGGTGTAGTTCACTTTGTAATATGGGTGCTGTCATCGTAGAAGACTGAACACAGTGTTGTACATGTATTTGTATGTGTTCATGTGTTGTGCATTATGCTCATAAATGAGCACGAGTGTGTACATAGAGTGAATCCATACTCTGATTTTGTCAGTCAAAATTGAGGTCAAAACAATCTATGTTAGCGATCTTGTGGAAAATATCTTTAACAATAAAAAAAAAATGTTATAGAAATGTTCATAGCAAGGTTCTGACCAACACAGGCTATTACAAACTATAAGATGCTGAAATTTTAAAGATCAACTTGTGTTAATTTATCAACAAATTTAATTTCTTGTAATAATTTCCAAACACTTTAAATAGTCATTTATTCCAAAGTTTTCATGAGTTCGGTTGACTTCTCTCAATGCCTGTCTAGACTGTTCGTTGATTAAATGGCTAATTGGGGCAAATATTGGTCGGTCCCCTTCCTCTGTGTTATTCAAATTAATATGTCCTTCAAGTCCATACTCTAGTAATTGTGTTTCACTAAGTTGTATGCCTACTGGGTTTTGAAGTTGGCCAGATGACCACAAAATCAAAGGAGACGATTTAACTGTACGCATCCTATGACCAGCCCATGCTGTTTCCCACAGTTGAAGCCTTCTGTTTATCTCCCCTATATATATGAAATGTAGAGCTGCTAAATGCTGAAGGTTGAATGGATCTAGAATATCTTGATCTTCCATATAATAGAATAAGTTATAAAAATAACATAGGACACCCTCAAATATGTCCCTCCATAATCTCTCAATCCTTTGATTGTGGGTACTCGGCCTGTTAACATACTTCCATCACCACTTTCACTGAGCATAAAGTCTGCAACTGACACGTTTTCCAGTCCCTTGTCCGATCTAACCCTTAGAGGCACACCGAAGTTGGCGACACCTGACAAAAAACAGTTTAAGACTGTTTGAGACATGTTGTTATCACAGCATTTAAGAAACATTGTCATTCTGCTAAAACCGTCAACACCACCTATTATTACGAATCGCCAGCGTACAAGCTTATGGTTAGTGTCTATATGCCACAAGTGGTTAGGCCCCATTACGTTATAAACTCGTCTGTGAAGTCTTCCCGATTTCCTTTTTTGAGCTCCAGATGAATCTAAACGTTGAATAGAGTCTCTTAGACGCCATCTCTGTACTCTAATGCCTTTGGCAATTAACATATGTTTAAGCATATTTTCACCACACAGAGGACACTCTTGAATAGTTTCTCCCAATACAACATCAAGGTCATCATCGTTAAGTTCTGAAAATGTACGTTTACTCAGATCAAACTGTGCCATTCTTCGATATATTGTACGTTCAGATACAAGTAAAAGCTTTGCAACATCCGAGATCAAAAATCCATTATCAAGTAAATTTTCAAGTGTAGATTTGTCTATGTCAAATTTAGGAGGTCCGGAACTTCCTTGAATTTTCTGTGGTTTAATAGTCCCATATTTAATACACTCAATTCGAAGCTTCATCATGTCTGCTGTATTTGAAACTCCTAGAGCTTCTAATTCATGTCTCGAAAGCATACCCACAATGTTTGGTGTTATCTTTTCTCTTTCAAAATGTACAAACGCATGCTTCAAATCAACCTTCTTTAGTACACTCAACATGAGTGATTCCTCCGTTTTGGTTTTTTTCTAATTTCCCATGATTCCTTTTGTCTTTACAAAATGACAAAATACCATCATATAATATCAAAGTACCATCGTATAATGTCAAAGTACCATCGTATAATGTCAAAGTACCATCGTATAATGTCAAAGTACCATCGTATAATGTCAAAGTACCATCGTATAATGTCAAAGTACCATCGTATAATGTCAAAGTACCATCGTATAATGTCGAAGTATCATCGTATAATGTTGAAGTACCATCATATAATGAAAGTTTTTAACATAAGGCAGTTACGGCGTTCCATATTAAGCTGTAGTTTATATAGCATATGCTGTATTAACTGTAGCATATGCGAAATAATTTACTTTTGACCCTTTCCGTACGCCATACCGGTGGATAGGTGCCTCATTGGCAATCATACCACATCTCTTTTAAAGGCTTTTTTTTATATTATATACCTGACTCTTAAACTCGTGTTTTCCTGATCATGCATGGAATATTTGTCACTGGACGTTAAAAATAAGCTACCAACATTAAATCAATTTAAACATGTTGAATGAGGGGAAACCCATTTGATATTTTTTTTTTGGGGGGGTGGGGACAGGAGTATTTTACATATGAATATAATGGCCTGGTAAGAGTTGAAAAAATAGACATGATTAGCGACAGATTAAAATGAATATTAAATCTGCAAAAAATCGTCCTGCCCCCTCCTCTCTCCAGAATATCAAATAATCGTCCCCTTACTGTTATTGTCCGTGTAGTTCTTATATTTATCCAGCTTATCGTCCCTACAGGGATGTCCTACTAAGGCTGCCATACCATAAAAACGTTTATCACAAAGCTCACATTCTATTATAGCTGCATTCATAAATTTATCAATGTCATTTAGACTTAGTCGCTATGTTTGTTATGTACCTCTACCGTCTAAACCACCTATTTAAAAGGAAGAGATAGAAGAGAGCCAGAAGATCTTCCTAATGCAAAAAAAAAAAAAAAACAGAAATGGACATCTTCTGGCTCACTACCAAAGAACAAAAAAACACGCCTTCGTAGTCAGCCGAGAACCAGCTTACTATTCTTTTCGAGTAGACCCACGTACTGATCACGTGACACACTATTTTTTTTCTCCATTTTACGTCCCTGGCAGAGGTTTGTACATGGAAATATTTTATCGTTGCAGTTTACTCTTGCAGTCAGTAACTTCGTTGACACATTTTTTAATTTCAGCATTTTGGTACATAGTTAGCTTTTTTTATAAATATAATTCTTATGAACACTTTTCATATAAACAGGTTGAGAACAACCCCACAAATGAGGTGTAACCCTCAATGTAATGACTATCCCTTTTATGAGAAGTACATTTCAAGTGATAAAAAAATATTTTTTTGTAAAAACCACTTCTTAGTACAAAAGGGCACATATTTATATTATTTGAAGAAACTTTTCTCAAAGAACTATACATCTATCTGGTATTATATGGTCAAAACATGTCCAAGAATTTTGTAATATTCAATTCAATTCAATTCAATTCAATATTTTATTGGAAAGAACACAATAGAGGCGTGATCCAAGTACATACAATAATATGTTCAACAATAACATCTACTATAAATGAAATAAAGATCAATGTAACAACAAGTCATAAGTCAGTTCTAGATATGGTCTATGGATACCATAACATTCAGAATTCTTCATGATACCATACACATATACATAATGATTATTCTAAATTTTCATAATTTTACTTAAAACACAGTCACCTATATATAAGATATTGTATATGCACAAGCGGCTATAAAGGATTATTATCCGATGAAACAGTATGGTGGTCTCTCAAATCAAGAGCTTCTTCATTATACATACAAATTGATTTTAGGTCTTTTTCAGAATTGGGATTTAAAATTTTGATAAACTTTTCATTCGAATTATTTGAATTTATTTCATTGATTTTATATTAAGATCTAATTTTGTTATATTGAGAACATTCTATCAAGAAATGTATCTCATTTTCAATTTGTCCTGCTAAAATTTACAAAATCTCTCAGAGGGTATTATTGGTCTTGCATACCTACCAGTTTCTATTGCTAATAAGTGTGCACTTATTCTTAATTTGGTGAGTTTTTTCTGAGATATTTAGGAACATTAAAATTTAAATATTCTTCTTGTTTAAATTTAGTATAAATTTTACTAAAAATAAAAGTTTTTATCTTTTATTTTAGATAGTTCAAATATAATTTTGTTTTGTAGAAATCTTCTAGTTTCTGTTTGAAATTAATATTACAATGCTTATTTAAGGATATTCCAATATATTTTGATAATTCAGATAATTTATTAGACCATGAATTTTCTCTACTTTTAGAGTTTTGTCCACTTCAAAAGCAGCCTTGAGAATTTCATGTGGACCACCAGACTTCAGCAATATCACTGAGAGCACATAGTATTTATACATAAGTTGATAACATTTAATGCTAATTGAAATGCACCCAATTTGCACCGCACTGCTAGATCGGAAGACTTTCCACGAACCCCAAGTATGTGTTTAAATATGGAGTTTTGTGTTTTTTCAAATTTACTTTTGTCTAATGCTTCAAAATTTGGTTTGAATTCTGATATCCATACTTCTGATCCATAAGTTAGAATAGGAACTATCATTGAGTTAAAAAGCTGGAGACAAGTTTTAACAGACAAGTTTTCACTGTATGGGAAACGCAAAATATGCTTTTTTAGCTTTATCTGAGAGGCTTGACACTGCCTGTATAAATTTTCCAGAGCTATGAAAATCAACTGCAAGTATTTATAATAATCAACGATTTCGATTGCATTAGAACTGTAATAAAAGTAGAAATTCTCTTTATTTACTTTTTTAGAGAAAATTATAATTTTGTTTTTGAAGTTCACATCCAGTTTCCATTCAGCACTATATTTTTGCAAAGAATCAAGACAGTTCTGGAGACCAGTTGCAGATTCAGATATCAGTAACAAATCATCAGCATACAATAAATGATTCAATTTTTGATCATGTAAATTGACTGCACTTGTTGATTTGATATCAAAGTATTTTCCTATGTCATCAACAAATATATTAAATAAAGTAGGACTTAAAACTGTCTCCTTGTTTGACTCCTTGATTAGCAAGAAAAGGCTTAGTAAACATATTCTGATATTTACATGAATATAACATATTAGAGTACATGTCATGCAATATGTTATAAAATTTGCCTTAGCTTCCTTTATCTTGTAATTTTAAGAAGAGGCTGATCTCCAGACACTGTCAAAAGCCTTTTTAAAATCTACAAAACACATGTATAGTTTCTTTTGCATTTAAACAAATATTTGTTTATTGTTTTTAAAATGATCTACAGTTCCTTAATTTTTTCTAAAACCACCTTGATTTGAACATAATAAATTATTTGTTTCAAGAAAATCACTAAGTCTTTTTTGTAATATGGAGGTAAATACTTTATCAAGACAGCTGGTTATGCTTATACCTCTATAATTCCCACAATCAGATGGGTCACCAGATTTATAAATTGATGTCAATAGAAATGTTCCAAATTTTGGGAAATTTTTCTGAATTAAGTATCTTATTAAAAGTTTTGTCGAAGTAAAACTAAAGTGTTTGACCCTACATTTAGAAACTCATTAATTATCAGATCAGGACCTCCAGATTTTCCTTTTTAACTTTTTAATGCACTGTCTTTGATTTATTTACATGTAATAGGGACATTAAGGGATGTATTAATAAAGTTATGGTCTTTGTTCTCTATATTTTGATTAGTATCAGTTTTATCATTTTCACTTGAAGCAAGTAAATTTTTATAATGTCAATCTCCCATTCTTTGGCAGAAATAGCAGGCTCACAGTTATTGTTCTTTTTTATAATTATTAATGCTACCCCAAAATTCTTTGGTGTTCTTTGGATTTATATCATTTATTTGTTTTATCAAGGATTGAAAAAAAAACTTTTCTAGTTCATTTTAAGTTTATTGTATTCTCTTTACAGTTGCAATACATGTAAGTCAATCTTAATGCATTATTATTGGGTGCTTTAGCTAATCTATTTCAAAGGAGGCGAACTTCTTTTCTAAGGAGTAAGCAATCATTTGACATCCATACATTTTTAGGTTTTGTCTTTTTGTTTGTCTTTGCATGATGGATTTTAAAATTTGCTTTGAAAGAAACTGATTTTTGCAGCTTCTAAATAGATTTCATTAGTTTTGGTAACTAAGAAATCAAAATCATTAAAACTATTATCATCAATTAGTTTGTTTAAAGATAGAATAAAATTGAAAATGGAAATGGGAATGTGTCAAAGAGACAACAACCTGACCACAGAACACTGTTTTCTTCTAAAAAGTGTCAATATTATATAAATGTCCTTGCTCTGATTGGTCCATTTAAAAGTACCAGTAAGGGACCATAGTTCTCCTTCTTTATTTCTTTAGGGTGTTTAAAATTAAAATATTCAGTGCTATTAAACAATGATCTGATAGATCAGTAGGTGGTTTTACCATAAAGTTATTGATGGTATAAAATAAATTCTGTGATGTCAGCATATAATCTACTGTGCTCTTACCATTACTATTACAAAATGTAAAGTAGCCAAGTGAGTCACCAAGAAATCTTCCGTTCACAATTCTCACTTGAGAGGACTTACAGATATCAACTAGTAGATTCCCATGTAAATTATTTTTCGATCTAATTGATTTCTGTCTAAGGGTAAATCAGGTGTATAATCTTCAGGTACTTGACAGTCTGTAAAATTGTCATTAACACCATCATTTTGAATAAAGTCATTTAACCCTCCTGTGCGTGCATTACAATCACCGCTTTAAATCACTTCACCATTGGATAGAAAAAGAAATATCATTTTCCATTTTGTGAATGTCAATTCAGAAACATCCTTATTAATATATGGTTTGATATACATTGTAAGTAAAGCATAAAAATGTCTTTCTCCAAATTGAGGAAAGTTCCATCTATTTTTAACCATATATTGAGAAGTTGTTCTGTTTTATTTCAGAAATTACATTTTTAAATTTGGCTTTTATAAATACAAGCTTGCCACCTGATGGTCTCCCCCTTTTTTTGGCCTTTGTAGGCTTAACTATATAGGGAGATGTAAAACCTGGAAGATTTCCCGGAGAGACTCTCTCAACATAGTTTCAGCAAAACAAACTATATATTTACAAACATTTTCAATAAACAAATCATCCTGAAATTTATCTTCATTTAAACCATGGATATTCCAATATAGTAAGTCAAAATCTATCTATTTACAAAGGACATGGGAAAGGAAATAACTCCATTATTATTGCTTTACAGATCTTTTTGTTAATATATGCAGGGACATATAAGTCATTGATATATATGTGTAATGTGTATATTTTCTATTTCATTTAGTTATCAAAATAATATAATAAATATATAAGTTTCTTTTACTTTAACTTAAAACACAATAATGAGTTTCAAACATGGGACAAGGGAAGTAAATCTATTTTTTCTTTTCATGAGATGTGTTCTAATTTTATGTATCATAAAACATTGATAGCAATATGTATGTAATAGTGCCTAGACTACAGTATACTTTTAAAAGTGTATATTACAATATACATGTAATTAATGACATTTGCAAGCAATGTAAATAAAAAATGAAAACATACTATTGTGATTTTTGTACAAAAATAAAAATAACAACTGTAATAAATGCTTATTATTCTAATTGGCCTTAATTAAAGTATATGGCTAAATGTACTGTACTATAAAGCTTTTAAGTTAAATCTATAGCTGAATTATCGTGCAAGTTCAATAAGTCTACTGAGAAGTAGGTTCATCTCACTTTTGTTGGATCTCCCATTGTTAGTGTTGTGATATTGTTGACTACCGATATAATAGTTATAGGGGTTTTGGTTTTCATTGTACATGTAGTTTTGCCTGTAAGACTGATTGTCATTGTTTTGTTGACCATAGGGTGGTTATGTCTAAAGTTTCCGTTTTGTGTTTTACTTGTAGAAATAGAAGTTTTGTACTCATTATAAGGTTTAAGTCCAAATACTGGGTTCAAATGAGTTTTATACAACCGCAAAATTTTTGAATTTTATGATCATATGTATTGGTATCACGTCTGTCGTCGTCCAAAGACACATTGGTTTCGGACAATAACTTTTGTTTAAGTGTATGGATTTCTATGAAATTTTACCATAAGGTTTATGACCACAAAAGGAAGGTTGGGATTGATTTTGGGGTTATGGTCCTAACAGTTCAGGAATTAGGGGCCAAAATGGGGCCCAAATAAGCATTTTTCTAGTTTCCAGACAATAACTTGTGAAATTGTGTATGGATCTCTGAAATTATACCACAAGTTACCATATCACAAAGGGATGGTAAGAATTTTCTTTGGGGTTATGGCTCCAACTGTTTAGGAATTAGGGGCAAAAAAGGGGGAAAAACAAGGGTTTCCAGGTTAATGAACAATTACTTAAGTACAAAACATAATTTTAAAGCAGTGTAAGGGAGGTAATTCAAACACATATTGTCAAATTACCTCCCTTACACTGCTTGTAAATTATTTATAAAGAAATGTATTGTCTTTAGGTGATTAGCTGTCAATTTATTTTTAGAAGTTAGTATTTTAAAAATGTTTAATAAAGGTAATTTAATTATAGCCAAGATTATGTATGTGAAGGAATTTTATTTTAGATATTACTATTTAATGTGGGAGGCTTTTTAATTTTAGGCATGATTATGATGTCATTTTCTATTTTAAAAATTATTTAATTTTAGCCATGATTATGTATTTGAAGGAATTTTATTTTTAAATATTACTATTTAATGTTGCTGATGAAAGTGTTTTAATTTTAGGCATGATTATGATGTCATTTTCTATTTTAATACTTTTATGATGTATTTAAATGGGTTTTTATGGTTGCAAAGTCCTAGCTGTCAATTTATTTTTAGAAGTTACTTTTAAATGCTGATGAAAGAATTTTATTTTTAGATATTACTATTAAAAGTTGCTGATGAAGGTTTTTTAGCTCACCTGGCCTAAAAGGCCAAGTGAGCTTTCTCATCACTTGGCGTCTGGCGTCCGTCGTTGTCGTCGTCGTCCGTCGTCATTCACTTTTAGAAAAATCTTCTCCTCCGAAACTACTAGGCCAAATTTAACCAAACTTGGCCACAATCATCACTGGGGTATTTAATTTAAAAAATGTGTCCGTTGACCCGGCCAACCAACCAAGATGGCTGCCATGGCTAAAAATAGAACATAGGGGTAAAATGCAGTTTTGGCTTATAACTCAAAAACAAAGCATTTAGAGCAAATCTGACGGGGTAAAATTGTTTATCAGGTCAAGATCTATCTGCCCTGAAATTTTCAGATGAATCAGACAATGGGTTGTTGGGTTGCTGCCCCTTAATTAGTAATTTTAAGGATTTTTTTCCGTTTTTGGTTATTATCTTGAAAATTATTATAGATAGAGATAAACTGTAAACAGCAATAATGTTCAGCAAAGTAAGATCTACAAATAAGTCAACATGATCAAAATGGTCAGTTGACCCCTTAAGGAGTTATTGCCCTTTAAAGTAATTTTTTACCAATTTTTTGTAAATTTTTGTAATCTTTACAAAATCTTCTCCTCTGAAACTACTGGACCAAATTCAACCAAACTTACCCACAATCATTATTAGGGTATTTAGTTTAAAAATGTGTGCTGACCCAGCCAACCAACCAAGATGGCTGCCATGGCTAAAAATAGAACATAGGGGTAAAATGTAGATTTTGGCTTGTAACTCTGAAACCAAAGCATTTAAAGCAAATCTTACAGGGATTAACTTGTTTATCAAGTAAATATCTATCTGCCCTCAAATTTTCAGATGAATTGGACAACTGGTTGTTGGGTTGCTGCCCTGAATTGGTAATTTTAAGGAAATTTTGCCGTTTTGGTTATTATCTTGAAAATTATTACAGATAGAGATAAACTGTAAACACAATAAGTTCAGCAAAGTAAGATCTTCAAATAAGTCAACATAATCAAAATGGCAGTTGACCCTTAAGGATTTATTGCCCTTTAAAGTAATTACTT
>JAASAO010003934.1:0-19330 GCA_017311375.1 Mytilus coruscus | reverse complement strand
ATTATTGACTAAAGAAAGATAACTGATTTATCAATAAAATACAAGACTCTTCATTGGCCTTTACATGTAGCTTAATATATATGAAATATTCATATTTCAAAATATTTAACATACATTTGTACATAATAGAAATTTTAAGCAATATACAATATGTCATCACTTAAACAATATCAGAGAGTAAAGAAAGATAACTCTTAATTGCTTGATAAGCCATGAAAAAATATATTTTCTGTAAACTATTTCTTTTATACTCTAAATCTATTGATTAAACAAATTGTCAATTAACACTTCCTGTGAAAATTGATATTCCTTAATCAAAGCCATTCCAAGTTCAAAAGATCAATCTGAGGTTTATCATCTGTACAATAATTAAAAACAATATGCACATTGAGAGAGGAACTTCAGCTTCTAGAGAACCAATTTAAAATGCAGGAGGGTAACATGTTAATAGAAAGATCAAAGAATAAAGCCAACATCAAAAATCTGAAATCATAGCTGGATGAAACCAGAATACAATGAAAGCAATCCATAGAAATGTCTCAGTTTGAGTCCACACAATACGCTGATAAATTGAAAGTGAAAGATGAGGAAAACAACACCTAACACTTTAGGTTAATATCTGGACAACCAAATTGCACCAAGTCAAGATGAGGTTATTCAACTAAAAATGCACATTTTTGCTTCATTTGATAGTACCAATTTGATCAAGCAGTTCTCTACAGTTCCAAAGACACCAACTCCTCAACATCAACATGATTTATCGCGTAAACCCAAGGTACTTTTATTAGGCACTTCAAATATAAAGGACATGAATGAAGCTTAACATACAAAATGCAGCTAATGTTGTGAAAGTTGTGAAATATACTTTAAAGGATACCATAACCTATGTCACCTCTTATAAAGACACACTAGATGTTGTGATCCTGTACTCGTTAACTAACGACTTGAATATACGTACGCCGCAACAATGTGTTGATAAACTGAATCATCTATTTTTTTATTCAGGATGAATGGCCACATGTTAAGATTATTATTTATCGGCAATTTGTACATTTTCCTTTGATGTTACTGCCTGATATTTTCCTATATCATGGACAGGACCTGATACTCGAAAATATTAGGCAATGACGTCACATAACAGTGCGGCAACGTCACGTGTTCTTGTCCATCTACGTCAATTTATCAATGAAATGCACGCGACTTCATTCATACAACCGAATAACTATCACAAGTTTTGTACGCGTAAAAGTAGTTTTACTATCAAATTCATGTTATTTCATATTCTCAACCAAAAACATTTTGTTAAGACAAATTGCCGATAAAAGAATAATAATATCAGCTCGACCTAGCGAACTCTCTTAATATTCTTGCTGATAAAGTCAGTATCAAAACGAAATTGCCATTGTTCTATATTTATCGGCAATTTGTACATTTTCCTTTGATCTTACTGCCTAATAGTTTTAAGATCATGGACAGGACTTGATATTCGAAAATATTAGGCAATGACGTCACGTATCCGTGCAGCAACGTCGCGTGTTCATGTCCACTCGGTACATTTATCAATAAAATGCACGCGACTTCATTCATACAACTATCACAAAGTTTTCTAAATACACACCAGATCTAGTGGTCCTGCACTCGTTAACGAACGACTTGAAAACACTCACGCCACAACAATGTGTTGATAAACTTAAACATATAATTTCTTTTTATTAACCCTCTTGCTGCCAGTTGTTTTTCAAGGTTGCATTTCGTGTGCCAGAAAATACGACAGCTCGACGTCTGTGACGTAAGATGTCCAACAATGACGTCATTCGATATATGACGTCATGCCATAATGACCGTTACATTTGGGACCCATTGATGAAACATATAACCATGTTTGATCTTTAGTCTTTCATTTGAAAAAGATACAGCACTGAGGAGAAGCTTGCATAAATTAAAACATGGACATATGTGTCCCTCCGGCACAGTCGGTGTGGACACATGTGTCCCTCCGGCAGCAAGAGGGTTAAGGATAAATTGCTACATGTTAAGATTATGATTTATCCGGAATTTGTACAGTCTCCCTTTGATCTAACTGCCTAATATATTAAAGATCATGGACAGGACCAGATACTCGAAAATATTAGGCAATGACGTCACGTATCAGTGCAGCAACGTCGTGTGTTCATGTCCATCCGCGTCAATTTATCAATGAAATGCAGGCGACTTCATTCATACAACCAAACAACTATCACAACGTTTCCTAAGCGAAAAATAGTTTACTAACTATTCATCTTTATCCCATATTATCAGCAAGAAACAAACATATCGTTAAGACAAATGGCCGATAAAGAATAACGGCATTTAATTTTTGATACTGGCTTCAATAGCTCAATATCAGCTCGCCCTAATGGGCTCGTTTGATATTCTTGCTAATAAAGACAGTACAAAAAAAAAACGCCATTATTCTATATATACATTGCAACCACTAGGAAAGATAATATTGTATTTTACACAAATGGGCCAAAAAAAATAATCATAAATGCTTTAGTTCAGCAAACTATTATAAATAATAAAGTCTCATGTGTGATTTATTGTGAAAAGAGAAACATGTCACAAGGGATGCCCATTAATGATTTATTATCTCAGGATAAGTATCACTTGTCATCAAAATGTTTTCAGTTTTGGCCAGCAATTTATAAAAGTCAATTCACCGCTGAGCTCTTGATATTCCTATGCACACTCAGAATTGAGGATTGTCTCGCTCGAGGGTGCTAAGAAGTTATGGTAGAGGGAAACGAATAGATTAAATTAGTCAATTTGTTTTCAACTGATGCTGCTCTAGGGTTTTCCCTAAAACTACGATATCATATAGATATAATGCTACTATTTTCCACTGCAGTCCACTTAAGGCTTTTTCGATTATTCTTTCAAATGTGCTAGCCGCATTACATAAACCAAACAGCATAGTTGTGAACTCATAGAGGCCACCTCTAGGGGTAGCAAACACTGTTTTCTCCTTGTCTTCTTCCACCATAGGGACCTGACGGTATTCCATGTCAAAGTCAAGTGATGTGGACCAATTGGCTAGCTCTAAGGCATCAAGATTTTCACCGATTCTTGTCAAAGGATATGCGATGATGAGATTATCTGTAGAGTACTGATGACTTTTATGAGTTTATTTAAGAAAAGTTCGTGCAATCAAAAGATTTGCTGGAAATTTTCACATGGCCCGGGTCGGTATATTCGAATTTTATTCCGAACCGTGTGTGTTACTGTTCTGTTATTTAACCCCCTGTTAGAATTTACTAAAAAACCCAATAAATTTATGATTTGCATGAATTATTTTTTAACCTTTTGACCGTGAAGTTTTAAGAATGAACATCGTGTCTTAGTTGATATTGGCAGTTGTTAATATCCAATTTGTTTCATTTGCTGCTATTTATAGTCAAATCTATCGTTTAAAACATGTCGTAACTATGGAGTCAGCTGCATTATTGACTTGTTGACATCTATTAATGTGGGAATATAATCGACAAGAAAACCACAACTATCTCATAACTTCATTTTAATGAGTAGTATCCGAATTTGAAGTGTGAAAGTAACGGAATAACCTTCAGCTTGAGAGTTTTTTTTTCGTATGACGTCAACATGCGCCAAGATCATTCCTGAAATTACGCGGCATTTTATCTTATCTAGTTTTATACATTTTTCTAAGCTCTAATGCATTAATGTTTTGTGATATGCATTATAATTCCTTTTTTTTTTCAAATTTCATTTTTTACACAGCGAAACCGACAAACTGGTTGTACATGCGTTACGATACATGTGAATTTTCGTTGGGTGAACTGTAACAGGCATCAATATAGCTCATAGTTTAGAAATGTATATAAGAACATTATGTTACACAGGAAGTATAACACGTCACATGATGTAACAAAAACATCCATAAAGTAAATCCCTTGATTTAACAACTGTATTGACGCACACGATGTAGAATTGTATCATAGCATATGCTGTTACACATGTTATGAAGCACGTGATGTAACAAAGATATGCATGTATTAAAGAACACATTTTTACATTTGCCGTAATAAAGCTATGACGTATTATAAAAAAGAAGTAAAATATCTTTTCCGTTCAAAGAATGTCAGAAGGCTATTAATTAGTTTAATTAAAATAAATTATTTTCAATTTCCCAGTTGTCAGTGCAGTTGCCATATGTTTTATATTGTGACATCACTTCTTTAATTTCGATTCAATTTAGAATCAGTATCAACACAACACACATTACCAACAAGGCGACTGGAAACTGTTTATTCAGTAACAGAAAATAAGATAATAAGGATTAATTTGTTTATAATTTCGAACGTCATATTCGAGGAAGGAAAAATAGCAGTCGTAATTCCTTCACCGAGTCAGCATCACAGTCATGAGCTGATCGAGTCCTTAATTTGCTTGTTGCATACATTCAGATATAGAACAAACTATTATAAACCATAAATTTATTACACAAAGTGATATTTACGGAAATCTTTTTCTTAACCCACTAGTAACTGTTTTTATTACTGAAGCGGTCATTTTAAACTGAACAACTCTTAAATGCCTGAAATTACCGCAAGAAAAATGTCAAGATCTTTTCAGTTATTCAGTACGTGCTCAGTACCCTGATCCGCGCAGGAGATCCAGTACAGTTCAGTACTGACTCAGGTAATTAAGAGAAAACGCTTTGCATTCAATTCAGTAGCGTCAAGAACGTTTTCGTACTAATCAGTACATCGATAAAATAGTTGTTTGGGAATTTTCAGTAGTGTTCAGTTCCAGGTAAATCTATCGATTTTGACATAAAATAGTTTGTGCAGATCTATAAGGCTTGTCTCCTTCATTCGCGCTTGGACTATAATTTTCAGTACATTGATCGATTACTCAATGATATTGATTTCTTTCCGTGAAAAATACTTCTGCTTTGTTTTATTGCCCAAAATGAAATATGTTTGAAAGTTAAATGGCTATAAATTACAATATAAAAGAAATCTGTGGTCGGAATTGCGTATTTTTTTATCAAGCTTTAACGTCGGAAGCGGCTATTAAAAAAAACTTTAAACTGGCAAAACTCAGTAAAATCGGGTTCCACTATTTTAAAACTGTATATATATCTTGCTGAATATATCGCTAACGTCAAATTTGTTTTTTATTGTAAATATAAATTTTCTCTGTGACTATGATACGTTGATTTATGAGAATAAACTTCATTTATTCACTTTTCAATTTATATTTGTTTTATGTTTATTCGATTACATGATCATTAAGTATATAAATCTGTTAAATGAGACCCATTAAATCAGGCCCATAATAAATATTGCAAATACTTCATAAAACTTTAACTTGATTTAGATTTTAACCCAATATGAATCATTGCAAAAACTTCCTATGACATATATATATGATATATAATATTAAAACTGTTCAAGACATTTTGTTTTAACAAAATTGAAAAGTTTTAAAATTCGAAAAATATTACCTAACACAAAAATGCAAGAAATTTGAGAGGGTGTGGATGTGGGTTTGCAGAAAAGAGAATATGAATGTAAGAATATAAAGAATAAAAGAAAATGTACCAAAAAAATAGAGAATAGAGAATAATGAGGTGCTACTACATAATGAATAGAGAATAATGGACAAAAGATATAAATAAAAAAGAAAAACGGCCTTTGGTCTCTTGTGGAGAGATTCTTCCTTCACGATCATACCTTATATTCTTATTTTATATATAACATTTTAAATAGTTCAGAATGTGTCTATACAGTGCCTCATAAGTCAACTATTGCTCGGAATTTGTCTTTATGACTGTTCACATACATTGTGAATTTAAGAATATATTGGGTGTACATCAATATGACAGCAACTCTACGACAACAATATCTAGAATACATTTTGATACCAACATAAGTCTTTATCAGTAGACAGGTGTACTCATATAGTGTATAAAAGTTAGAAGTAATTAAACAGAAGCAATCAACAAACTTATACATTCGTATTGAACATGCATGAAATAGTTGCCACTGGAAATTAGGCAATTATCAATCAATCATAGATGACATTATGTTTTAAAGCTCAAAATATAACACACACATATACGTGAAGCTGTGATACTATGACTATTTTTTATTTAAGAGTAAAACCTAATTATTATTATATTTAAATTTTATATAATCTAAACGAAAATCATATGTCTGAAAAAGAGGGACGAATATATCCTTCTGAAAATTATGTGCATTCCTTATATATCCTTCTGAAAATTATGTGCATTCCTTCTATTGTGCATATTTGATTGTCACACGATAACACGTTTTAAAACTTATTTTTAACACCCCTCCCTTTTCCATTTGTAGATCCATTGTATCTTACTTTAAAAAAATGTCCATAAAGGTTGAAATATAGTCAGTGCGAACTTCGGACGAATCAAACTTGTAATGCGTTAAAATCAGAATGAAATGTGCACAAATGTATTGCTTATAGATATAGGGAGAAGGCATCATGTTGACAGAAGTGACAAAATGTGTTCTATATGCCAGAATGGACATATCGGAGACGACTATCACTATATTCTTGTTTGTCCAGTTTAAGAAGATGAAAGGAAAAGATTAAAAGATACCAAACGAACTGTTGAAAAACCCAAAACACTCATACACCTTTACAATTTCATAAAATGTATCAACAGTAAAATTACTCCTTCTTCTCATGCAACCATAATTTTAACATATTTAAACACTATTTCTTTAAACATTTTTATTTGTATTCTCATATTTTTATTTATTTTATCTACTTTTATTTATTTAATTTATTTTGATATTCATTTTATGTTATGACATCTAATAATTTGTATTCATGTTTTTATGGGAATAAACTATCTTTTATCTGTACATCTTCATGATTCTTTTAAAATTAAAAGTAAAAACTATACACAGGTAACTTACAGCTGGGTGTATTAAACATGTGGTGAAAGCCGGAGGTGGACATCCTGTGTATATGTGATTGGAATGGCAATTAACTTTTTTGTTAATTTGTTAAGACGACATGCAGTCGTACATGTATATATAGAGTGAACCGACACGGACCACTAAACACCAAACACCTAGACTTGAAGTCAACAGTAATCGAAAAATTAAAAAAATAATAGTAATCGATATACAGTATTTGGATTAATTTTGAATCAAACAATATATCGTGTTTCTTCAATTGTCAGTATACACTAATTTTAGGTTGCTATATTTATCTTTAACTGTATATTATGAATATATATATTGAACTTATTTAAACATTGGAATTTGAATAGAATATTTCTATAGGTCCTCTCAGTATATACGGTGACTTATAGTTTGTTTTTTTTAATTTCTGTGTCGTTTGGTCTGTTGCGGAAATTTGTCTCATTTTGGCAATCATACCACTTGCATCTTCTAATTTGTATATTTATTTGATCCTCTTTTTTCCACACAGCTCTTAATGTAATTAGATCTTTGGAAACTACCATTCAACTGTAACTTGATTTTTATTTTTTTTATTTTAAATATCTTATTAGGAAAAGGGAATAAATTTCGTAATGTGAGTTTTTGTCATAAAATTTATAAAGCAAAATCGCGACAAAAATAATGCTTGTGTGGTACAAGAAAATCAGAATGATCCACCTCCCTTCAGAGATATATGTTCGTTATTTTATATATTATTTATTGCCTTTTAAATGCTGATATTATGTTCATTTAATTATATATTCATCAAGATCACGGATTGGACCTCAAATAAAGTTGATGTCGGCATGCAAAGTGTAAACGACCATACCAAAGTCCAAGTGTAAATCATAATGCACGCAGCCAAATGCACGTGCATAAGTGCTTACCCATTTTGGCTATGCTTGTACATAAAAATAGATGCAAAAGCCCATTATATGAACGTTCACATACGGCGCTGGTTATACTATCGTGCACACAATATTGAGAATAAAAATATGTTTTGATATTTAACCTTGTTGAACTTATTAATGCATTCAATTGCTGACCTTTGCAATGTCTCTTTGGATTGAACCAGAAATACAACCATATTTTTACCCGAGAATAACTGAAAAGACCCCACCCTATGATTGGTCGTCACCTTAGTGGGGCTAAAATCTGAATACCGAGGCCTGACTGCCATAAACAACAGACGACGAACATCATACAGTGGA
The DNA here is from genome assembly GCA_017311375.1 of Mytilus coruscus. Taxonomy (NCBI): domain Eukaryota; kingdom Metazoa; phylum Mollusca; class Bivalvia; order Mytilida; family Mytilidae; genus Mytilus; species Mytilus coruscus. The sequence goes on along the minus strand of JAASAO010003934.1, from coordinate 11,127 downwards.
TACAACATTTGATATGTATGAAAGACGACGACCGACGGACACAAAATGATTGTACTGAATAATTTCAACTGACCACATATGCGGTATGGGCTTCGCTCATTGTTGAAGGCCGTACGGTGACCTATAGTTGTTAATTTCTGTGTCATTTGGTCTCTTGTGGAGAGTTGTCTCATTGGCAATCATACCACATCTTCTTTTTTATATCTATTCAAGTTCGATTTTAAATTCTTTCAAAATTTACCCCTTAAATAAGCAGTGTGTAACAAATATAATCATTCGTCCTGTTTGCAAATGTGATCGACTATATAGGGTCCTGGGTGCACTCAGGAGGTAATGAGCAGTGTTTAGACGTACCCGACAAGAATATCATCAGTGATAAATTTATTAATAAGGTTATAATCCATTGCTTTATATTTGCCAAACTACTGTTATTTTCATTCTTCTTATTAATCTCGGCCAAAGCCTCATGCATAATAGTAATACAAGCTAAGGCAATTTTGAATAAAGCAGGATTAAATTTTCACATTTTGTTTTAATTTTCAATACAAATGCTTACATCCACATCAGTTGAACTCTGGTGGAAAGTTGCTTTATTGGTAATAATATACCACATCTCCTTATAAAAATTATTTTATATATACCTTCTTTTAAACTCATTTCGTCCTGAAACGCATGAAATATTTCTCACTGAATGTTTGAAATCAGCAAACAACAATCAATCAATTTCCGTTTGAATTGCTTTACATTTTTCATGTCGGGCCATCTTTTGCTGACTATACAGTATGTTTTTTTCAATGTTGAAGGCTGTACAGTTGCCTATAATTGCTTACATCCACTTCATTTGAACCCTGGTGGACAGTTGCTTTATTGGCAATCATGTTCCAAATTTCCTTATTTTTATATTATATATCTGACTTTTAAGCTCTGGTCGTCCTGATCCTGCATGAAATATTTGTCACTAGGCATTTAATTTTAAATAAACAATAATCCATTAATTTAAACTCATATTAAATAAGTGGAAAACCATTTGATATTTGATATTTGATATTTATCTTATTTTCTTCTTTTTTGGGGTGGAGGGGAGGAGTTTTTAAATATGAATATCGTGACCTGGTAAGAGCTGAGAAAGCATGCTGCTTCCATACCATAAAACGTTTATCACACAGCTCACATTCTTTTTATCTGCATTCATTTATTTGTTATTTCGATTTAAATAAAAGATGCCATGTTTATTATGTGGGGCCACAGTGCCTATACCTTTCTTGGATTGATACAATATATGTCCCACACAAAACTCGTGTGGGTGATTTTGATAGACGTAAACCTGTTTCAAAGAAAGAATTGACCGTCATCACAGATTTTTGATTGTTTTGTTTAACTTATTCACAATTTGATAATGACGTAATCACACATGAAATTATTACAGTATTAACGTGTTGTTTTAATATATTTTATGAACTTTGGACGATTCAGATCTTGCTAAATTCTACCATGTTTATATACCCCGGGTCTTTTTGAATACTACTTGCTGCTCTTATTATCATATGTCTTTTGCATGTTTTGATTGGGTTTTTTGTCGTTCGGTTGCTGTCATACTGACGTGTAACCCACAGAAATGCCGAACTAGCTTAAATACCGATATATTATTCATCTTGTTAAACAGCAAACGAACAATTTTACCCTATTTGGAAACTTTTAAATTGTCACATAATTTTGATGCTGTTGTTTGTCTGTTGTCTTTTTCTTTTTTATAGCCATCGCATTGGAAGTTTATTTTCGACTTGCATGTACAATGATGTATGAGTTTGAATGTCCCCTTTGGTATCCTTTGCCTTTCTTCTCTTATAAATATGTAAAATCAAATTTGAAAGGGACAGTTTGACACTTGTCCGAATCTGTAAGGGTATTTATGTAAATTGTGATTATTGAACCAGAGATTGTACATCATGTACATTGACCGTATGTTGCTACATGTAACATCTATCTCATTTGGTCTCTAGTTGATAGTTATCTCACTGGCAATCATACCACATCTCTTATTTGATATTATACAAGACTACAATATCATGAATGTAATTAAATGTATAATTAAATGTACATGTAATTGAAAGTTTATTGTTAACTGATTTTTTAATAGCAAAACCAGCTCAATGGTCATATAAATAAAATGATACTTTGAAGTATTGTTTATGCTTGACCAGAATAAAATGCCAGTTTTGTTAAAAACAGTTCATTTGTAGTCACATATAGACTTTATGCACAGTAATCAGTCCATTGGTAGTAAACAATTGCAACATATCCTGAAAATTAAAGTTAACTATAACATACATGTAAATGTTCACTGAATCTATGAAATCTTGTTATTCCAAATTGCTTTTTCAAACAAATATTTTCCAATGCACTCATCAAATTCAGATATATGTATGATGCACAACAAATATATGCACTAAGACTTCTATTCCAATAATTTCAAATTACTATTTCAAGTGAGTAATTATCCAAGGTATTAACAGCCTTCTAGAGTTGAATGATCTTTCTTAAAAATATGAATTTGCTATTTATTCAATGCACTATTTCCTTCTTGTCCAGTTTAATCCCAATATCACTTCATGGTACTGTACAATGGTGTTTGAGCTATTCATTTTTTCATATCTCCTCTTTCATATCTTGCAACTATCAGCGATTGACATTTATATTTCCTACAAATCATAAGTGCACATTTAATATTTGTAGACTACTTCCTTTTTCAAGCTTGGAATCATCTACAATAAAATAAATATATGTATATATATAGAAAGAACTTGTTTCTTTAATTGTTATGTATTGTGTAACAAATATTGCAACTTATTACTACAATAGCTACATGTATCATTTCCTTTTAAAATTTAGCAGTAAACCCTGGATTTTATTTGACATTTGAGTTTTAATTTCTTTCCTCATTACTGGGTTTGAGTTTGGGGGTAATTGCCTCAAAATTGTAGGAATTTGGGACCAAAAGGGCCAAAAACAAGCATTTTACAGTTTCCAGACAATAACTTGTGTTCAAGTGTATGGATCTCTCTGAAATTGTACTGCAAGGTACCATACGACAAAGGGAAGGTGGGGATTGAGTTTGGGGTGATGAATCATAAGGGGTTCAAAAATTGGGTGGGGATTTTTCATTTTTTTTCTTTAGAATTTTCCATTTTAAGTTGGTTATTTTGATTTATAAAATTATATATAAAAGCAAATAATAATGATATGGTTTGATTTCATCAAAAATTGAAATATTGGGGTTCTTTGATATGCTGAATCTAACCGTGTATTTAGATTCTTAATATTTGGTCCCGTTTTCAAATTGGTCTACATTAAGGTCCAAAGGGTAATTAGTTTGATTTTAACAAAATTGAATTCTTGGGGTTCTTTGATATGCTGAATCTAAACGTGTTTAGATTTTTGATTATGGGCCCAGTTTTCAAGTTGGTCCAAATTGGGGTCCAAAACTAAACTTTGTTTGATTTCAACAAAATTGAATATATGGGGTTCTTTGATATGCTGAATCTAACCATGTATTTAGATTTTGGATATTGGACCATAATAGGTAAATTGAAAATTTTAAGTTATTAGACCACATTCATTCTGTGTCAGAAACCTATACTGTGTCAAATATTTAATCACAATTCAAATTCAGAGCTGTATCTGGGACTATTATACTAACGGGACTGGAAACTGATCGATCTGTTGAGATTTTATTGTCCCGATAGCGGATTATTGATTTTTGTTTTGATTGACAGCTTATCGTGCCACGTGGTTAATTAGCCTTCGGTACATGTAAACAATTGATTTCGGCGAACAAGTCAGCTTATAGAATACCGTTAAAATTGGTGGATTTGAAATTGAAAAAAAAAAATAATTAAATGCAAAAAAAAAAAAAAAAAATAATAAAAATATATAAATAACAAAACTATTTTAACAAATTAAATATATTTATTTGAAATAAATGTTTTCACACTGGAATAAACTAATGCCGGTTAAATCTGGGACAAGTTATTGGAAAAAGTAGTTTTGGAAGATAAATACTTTTCTTATTGTTAACGAAAATTATTAATAAGTAGTCAATATATTAGTGTTGAAAATAAAACAAATAAAGTCGAAATGCCGGCGCTTTACTTGACCGCTAAGAAAACAACGTGTCGCCGAAAGTTAACAGATCGTAATTAATTCTAATAAAAACAATAAATGTGCAATAAAAACAATGTTGGCAATTTCAGTTCATAATTAATCCCTATAACAAAAGTTACCCGTGGTCTAATAAAAATATAGCCACATTGTTTTGAACTTTTCTAAATTTCGTGTTTACACCTAAATTTCAATATGGCAGCAATAGCAGTGAAAGGGCCTACTTTTGTAGTTCTGATTTTGGAACTTATTGAACATATTTTCACGAAGTCATATGCCTATGCCACTCGAAGACCATTACTAAGCAAAAACACCCTGATTTTAATACAAATATTGCACATATAAATAGGAGTAAGCAATTTTATAGGAACAATATAATTTATTTGAGCCCTGCATGTGGTTTCCGTTTGTAATGAGAATGAGATTTATATTCCACTTTTCACTTTAAAAGTGACAATAAAAATAGGCCAATCCAACCTATAACCTATAAATATGATTTTACAGCAAACCGAACTCGCGTATCTCTTTTCAATCAACAGTTTTAAGAAATTTTATGAATTCTTCTTGTTTTCCCAGCGTCCCGACGCTATTATCATCCAGGAAAAATTCAACCTTTAGATGTCGTTTTACACTTAAACCTGGATTTGGTGATTAATAACAACTGTCAAAGATCGAGATATCTTTTATCATTAAAGTAATCGTGTTTACATAAAGGATTATCATTTCGAATAACTATTAAAAATAAAACAAATTACAAAGATTATACGATCAAGACACGCTGTCACTGTCAAAACAATATGGCGTATCGATAAATCTCGCGCAGGTAAAGTCTCGTTCTAACGACCGTGAAGTTGAGTATGATTACACTGATTGGTGTAACAGTTTCCAGTCCCGTTAGTATAATAGTCCCAGGCTGTATCAAGCTTGAATGTTGTGTCCATACTTGCCCCAACTGTTCAGGGTTCGACCTCTGCGGTCGTATCAAGCTGTGCCCAGCGCAGCATTTTATTCAAAATGTTTTGTATATCCAGTAAAATTACATGTGTGATACCTACATGTATGAATGACCCTTTGAAATTTGCCCTCAAGACAATTTACTGTTTTGTTGACATCTGTATATTACCTAGAGCATTATAGTATGTACATGTATATTCTACATGTTCTAAATTCCGGTTATTACAAATACATCCTGATTATTAGCTATTCTATTTCACATTTTACTAATAGTACAAATTTGATGTATGGTCATGAATTTATTTATTTAAGTAAATATATGATATATCTTGTATATATATACATGTATTATAAATAAAATATTTTTGAGGAACAAATTAATTTTAAAATTAATATTGTAAGGCCTAATAAAATGATATGTGTGTTTCCTATTACATCTTTGAAAAAATAGGGTAGCTAGGAAGGATTTTTTTTTATTTTACAATTTTATTTTACATCGAGTCTATGGGAGAGATTAATTCTGACTTTAACAGTGCTTATTGAAAATGACAAAGAAAAATGTAAGGTAGACTTTGTCTAACTTTAAGCTTTAAACATAGGGTTAGTAGGAAATACACATACTTTTATTTGGCCTCACAGACATAGTACTTTATGTTGTAAAAAGTTAACTTATTTTCTAGATAATTAGATAATTATGAATTTTATGACATTTAAGTTTATATTAAAGTTAATATAATCATGATTTATAATGGTTCAAGAAAATAAAAATATAACTTAAAATGTTTTCAGCCATGAAACATATAAATATTGTAAATAAAAGACACCTTTATCTCAAAACTTTATGATCACTTTTCCTGTACCCTTTTGTTTATGGGTTTTGGTCCCGAATTCTCCAACTGGTAATAAACATGGATATAATAGATAAGGAGATGTTGTATGATCATTGTAAATGAAAACTATCCACCTAAGACTAAAAGACGAGGATGTTTAAAACTATAAGGCACTGAACAATAATCAACAATGACCATAACCCATACAGTTTTGGTCAGTGAGAATAAAATGCCCAGCATGACAAATGCTGAAATTGTCATAAGAGAAAACTAATGCCATTAGCATGATTAGCATGATTAGTTATGTTCTAATTTATTTGAAAATCAGGAGATGTGGTATGATTGCCAATGAGACAACTATACACCAGAGTTCAAATGACAAAAATATAAGCAATAATAGGTCACCATCTGGCCTTCAACAATGAAAACTCCTATAATGTATAGTCAGTTATAAAATGTCCAACATGAAAAATTTGAAACAGTTCAAAAATGTTAAATGAGAAAACAAAAGGCCTTATCTTTCATGTCTTTAATTTCATTTAGGAAAACACATGACAGCCATGAACCAACTCACACCACTGAATTACAGGGTTGTCTTTAAAAAAATAAAATCCTAAAATCCGAACATGTTGAACTGTGGTTGTTATCATATCTTAAAATTACAATTTTCTTCAAATGTTATGATCAAAGGTAACCATAGTTACACTTAATACCACCTTCACCTAGTGACAGGGGCATACAAATAAATTCCACCATCTCTCATATTTTCTTAATATCTTAGCCTTTATATCCATTTTAGGGTAAACAATATCATTTAGAATAATGTTTATTCTTCGCATAGTCTCATATATACTCAAATATAAAGTGTATGATAATGAGTAATATGCCAAAAGAAGTCAAAACATATGTACCTTGATGCATATTTTCCACACTCTTACTACACCTTGATGCATATTTTCCACACTCTTACTAAAGTTTTCCTCGTCCAAATTTTATGAAATTCATACACAATGCTAAGAACAACAACACTGTTACACACACACACAGATCAAAGTTAGGCAGCGAGTCATTTATCGTTCTGGAGATGCTCCTTTTTAACTTTGATAATTGCAAAGCTCGAGCTTTGAGATTATTTTATAATTAATCATAATTTATCTCAGGTTCACTATTAAAAAGTAAAGAGATGTGGTATGACTTCGAATGAGACCATCTGATCATTTATTAGCTAGTCAGCAGATTGATGTTAAGTAAAACTCAAAATTCATATATTTCAAAACATATTAACCCTCTTGCTGCCGGAGGGACACATATGTCCATGTTTTAATTTATGCAAGCTTCTCATCATTGCTGTACCTCTTTCAAATAAAAGACAAAAGATTAAACAGTGTAATATTTTTCTACAATGGCTCCCAAATGTAACGGTCATTAGGGCATGACGTCATATATCGAATGACGTCATTGTTGAGCATGGGACGTCACAAACGTCGAGCGGTCGTATTTTCTGGCACACGAAATACAACCTTGAAAACAACTGGCAGCAAGAGGGTTAAGGTGTATGTGAGGCTAAATTTTTCAATAAACTTTAACTGTACAGCCTTTTCTTCTGTGTATCATAGTTGGTTGTTTTTCCAAGCAAATTAAAAATCAATAAGTATTGAAAACACATTATTTTATACCGATTAACCAGCAAAAAAGATAAACAAGTTCCTGAAAAGCATTATATATATATGTATTTTGATCGATTGGTGTTTATCGCCACTTTCAGCACTATCATGACTATAATTGTGCTATTTCCTAGAGGTCTGTGTATATTGGTGGAGGAAGTTGGAGTGACATTACACCCATTTTAGCAGTTTTAGACATGCACCTTTCAAAGAGAAATTGTTAAGAAATATCATGAGATATGACAAAATAATGATTGACAAATGGTAAATTTTATATTTTTCCTACCACACTTCATTTTTGAAATTCAGTTTAAAACTGTTTAGGAAAAAACATATCTTTTAATGGGAAATTTTCAAACCGAAAGAGACACATCTGCCACTTCTAATCTATATAACTAAGTGCCATTTTTAGCTCAAAATAGTCAACTTTAAAGTTCGTGTGCACTTTCTAGTAAATTTCGTGTGTCAACGCTTATGTTAATATGTCACAGTAGGAACCAAAAGTGCAGTAATATAACTCCTCCTAAAAAAAACTTGATACTGGTGTATAAAGATTTAACTTTGACTTCTGATTGTACAAATAAAATGATGTAAAACCATTTTATGCAAATGCTTTCCTTTTCCACAAAAACAATGTTAAATTATATCCATCCGATTTAATACTATGACACCTATAGACATGATAGATATATTAGTATGGGTCCAACAGGAAGCTTCCATGTCATGCTTGTCAATATTGTTACCCGCTGACCTGCCCAGTGGCAGATCCAGGAGGGTTCCCAGGGGTTGGAACCCCTTTTGACCATAAATATTATACTTTTGAATTGGGGCATTCCCCTTTTAATCCTGTGTTTGACCCTCTTTGATGTGGCTGGATCCGCCCTTGCTGTCCATTATTTTTTTATGCTAAGGCTAAATTTAACACCATGATCAGCTGCTAGTTTGAGATTATTTTGTTTTTAAATGTAAATGTCGAAGAACGGAATTTCAATGAACAGCAACCCCTCCCTTTTTATGATAGTGGTCGATCATATCAACAGTTAATGATCATTCAAGGTTCACAAATCAAACAAAAATTCTTGTAAAGGAGGAATGTATATAAATATCAATCAAAACTGTCAAAATGTCTTTAAAATATATACTTACGTTACTTCAATCGGACACTTTCAATCGGACACAGCAGACACATGGCGCGAAATTATAGGGTAAATAATTTCGAAAGCTATCGGGGTTTTCACCATTCTAATCTTTATACGTACAGCTGTGTACCCGCTGGATAGTACTATAGTAGACTCATATTACAGTCATCAATATTTTATATTTGCGTAATCATTAAGGAATAATTATCAGAATTTTATTTGGTTATTGCAAGGACGTATATAAGTTAGTTATACGTCCTTGGTTAGTCAAGGATTTAATATAGTATTACTATATACGATCATATACAAATCCTTAGTTATTCCATACAAATATTTAAACAGTTATTATTTGTGTTATCTTTTATCTATTTACGGAAAAGAAAAATGTTAACAAAGAAAACAAAGACGTGTATCTACAGTCCAGTTGCCGATTATGTCTCGTTATTAATTAATGTTATTCATTATTTTTTCGCGTTTTTTTTTTTTATAATTTCGATTCCTCTGCTATTCAAAGGAAACAATCCTCATGTAATTTTAATACACTGAAAAGTACTGGACAAAATTCTATCGATGAACTGACATGTACTAAAATGTACTTTACAGTACTGGATTTACTGCTAGGCGTTTATTCTTAATTACCGGAACCAGTACTGACTGGCACTTAACCGATCGCGATAGTTTGTGTACTGAACACGTACTGAACAACTGAAAAGATCTTGACGTTTTTCCTTGTGGTAATTTCAGGCATTTAAGAGTTGTTCAGTTTAAAATGACCGTTTCAGTAATAAAACAGTTACTAGTGACCCCAATGTCAGAGAAACAGGAAAACGGAACAAATGTGATGTAGAAAAGTATACTTTTGTGCTCTTCAATTTCAAAGAGTTCAACAAATATTTCCACATAAACAGTTGAGGGAAATTCAAATTGAATATAAATATCCTTTTTGACACATACAATACAAAATGTGCTTCCACCTATTTGTACAAACCATAATTGTTTGCAATTAGGACACATTGTATATAGCGTTTCTTTCGCCTTTAGTATATTAGAACATATCAGGTAACATGTTCTACTAGTATATGTTGTTATAAAAAAGCAGAACTAATCGTCTAGTACAGCATAGGCATAGACAAAAATCTTTTAATCATTTTTGCTTGGTTACTATAGTGTAAACTTATTTTTGTGGATATATTATTCAATCACGTATATGATATGTTCAGAAAGAGGAAAATCGATATACGTAAAGTATAAACAATTTCATTTTCCTACTTTTCATTTTCTTTAAAATATAACACCTTGTTGATAACCTCTGATCAAAAGTAACATATATCACATTGTTCAAACAATACTCAAAGATTAGAAATGTCTTAAGTCACATAGACAATACTTATTATTTTATTTTGTAGGAAATAGCAATGGGCAATGGTTGCTTCTATTTCAGAGTAAGACCGTTTTAAAATTACTGTATTTTATGTTAAAGAATTATTAGAATTATGGATTTTAAGCCAGAAATGTAAAAATATGTTCAATGAACATAAAAGTAGAATTTTATTTTCGGCATGTATTCGATATATCAATTTTAAAATCTAACTTATATGCTCATTATTATGATGTGAATAAGAACATAATTTTGTTGTGATTCAACCTATTTATTGTATTGTTATATATTATACCAGACACAAAGCCACACACAGGAAGGCAATGATATAATACTGGATGATATTAATCGGGTAAGATATTTTTAGCATTTTAATTTTGACTATCATCTTTCATAGACTGGGATAAAATGTATGAGCATGTGTGGTATGCACATTTGATTGTAACTGAAGGTCGTATGTTTACCCTGGTTCTCGTTTGTGGTTTATAAAAGAATTAAAGATAAATAAAGATGAAATCAAAATAAACAGCCTTTTATTTTGTGGGAATTTGTATTCAAAATATTTGCATTCATTTTAGTGTGATGCAGTTAAATTATAATCTGTGTGAATTACGAAATGTCAAAATAGGTAAAAGGGTTAAATGTAAGTACAATTTCGTTTTCTGCATGATACAACTGCTGGTGAACTGTAGTAGTCAGTAGTCAGTGCTTGGTTCCTGACATGATTTTTAACAATTTGTTCGTAAATTCCATTATGATAAATGGGAAAGTTAAGAAACAAAGGTTCAATATCCCTAAAGTAAAGGTAATCCGGAGGTGAATTTGGCTATGTTTATGTCTCTTTAAGTTATATAGCGCTTCACTTGTTTTGGCCTTATACATCCTTGGATTTCAAATGTTTGGGTATAAGCGGTCATGATTAAGGTAAACTCAAAAAGCACTTCAGATGCACGAAATTAGTAAGGTGTAATTTTTATTTACTAGCACTGGGTCAATACAACTGC
>JAASAO010001484.1:0-24354 GCA_017311375.1 Mytilus coruscus | reverse complement strand
AGTTTAATTAAGTTGAGTACTTATGGAAAATTATGCACGCTTGAAAATAGAACATGTTCCACATTTGAACACATCACTTTGAACACTTATGTCAACTGTTCTGAAAGTTAACGTCTGGTGTTCTGAATCTTAACACTTTGGCTTTAAACATGTTCTATGTGTTCAAAAGTGTTACATGGCTGTTGAACGCGTTGACGTATTAAGATTTTGAACATTCGGACACGTTAAATCGTTGAACACTAAGTGTTAAGATCTCTAACATCAAGTGTTCAAAAATGAAACACAAAGGCATTAAAACTGAACACCACACATTCAATTGATGAACACTAGTGTAAACATTTGGAACACCATTACACGTTCAAAAAGTGTTACAAAAAAGCGTTCAAGCAGTGTTCTATTTATTAACACTTAGATTTACAGTGTGGCTATTATTTATTTTGAATTTATTGAACCATAAAATTAATTTTGACTCTTCACATTGAATAATCCGCGAAGCGGATTATGTAAAATGAAGAGTCACAAATTAATTTTATGGTTCAATAAATTCAAAATAAATCATTGCCATTCATTATAAATAAATTTCTATCAAAATAAGGCCCAAAGAACTTTTATATTATCTATATTAACAATAACAACGTACACACACGTTGGCGTATGAATACAGAACGTCAGAGTGGGCGTGTCGCCATAAAATTGACAACATTGAAAATAAAAGTAATACTTTTAACCAATCAGAAGACAGTAAATACACCAAATTTATTTATTCTCTTATCTTTTTAAGTGATGGCTATTCTATATAATTACTTGATAACTGTATTCTGGACATTGTTCTTTTCTGTAATCGGTATATTTTTATCCACTTCTTAATATTTGCAGTTATTCTTGATATTTTAGCACTCCATTATTCTATATTTTTTATTTGTCTTGCTCATTTTTTCTGTGTTCTTTTTTTTTGCCCATTATTCTTTATTCTGTAAACTCCATCTACGCCCTCATTCTATCAAATTCAATAAGCCGTACTGGGGTATATATTATTCGTGACTTTTATTAGGATATAATAGTATGATATAAACGGGCAACTATAGTCTCCATCAAAGTATGTCAGTTCGTTTTTTAAAGGAAAAAAGAGTCTTGATCACATTTGTAAATACAGCATGGAAATGTTTTGAGCACCTGTATTTAAAATATCTGTTGCGGTGATATACCAAGGGAAATAATAGGAACTTTGAACAACAACAGATTTGCAAGTTGCAGTTGTCTACCATTGGATACGGGAATGGAAATCGCTCCCTCTCTATTTCAAATTTTTGTGTTTATTTTTGTGTGTACATTTGTTATAGGGTTGGTGTGTTATTGACATTTTATTATACATGTATTGTATAACAGGAAAAATATATGAAAACTTAGAAAACAACCAATCAGCAAACTTAATGTATTGAATCGTCTGTAAATTAAAATAACACACAAACACGATTGAAGTTGAGAAATTTGTTAAACGGTACTGATAAAAACATGCATGGAATAGGGGTAAATTCAGTAAATAAATATACGTCATCAGGGAAAAAACATACATGGAATAGGGGTAAATTCAGTAAATAAATAAAAGTCATCAGGGAAAAAACATACATGGAATAGGGGTAAATTCAGTAAATAAATAAAAGTTATCAGGGAAAAAACATACATGGAATAGGGGTAAATTCAGTAAATAAATATACGTCATCAGGGAAAAAAACATACATGGAATAGGGGTAAATTCAGTAAATAAATATACGTCATCAGGGAAAAAACATACATGGAATAGGGGTAAATTCAGTAAATAAATAAACGTCATCAGGGAAAAAACATACATGGAATAGGGGTAAATTCAGTAAATAAATAAAAGTCATCAGGGAAAAAACATACATGGAATAGGGGTAAATTCAGTAAATAAATATACGTCATCAGGGAAAAAACATACATGGAATAGGGGTAAATTCAGTAAATAAATAAAAGTTATCAGGGAAAAAAACATACATGGAATAGGGGTAAATTCAGTAAATAAATAAACGTCATCAGGGAAAAAACATACATGGTATAGAGGTAAATTCAGTAAATAAATATACGTTACAGGGACCGCCCGCTTTCTGTATAACATTGAAGTCCTGTGCTCTTCTGATTGGTTGCTAATGTTTGTAATAAATATTTTGTGATAGATGGATCAAAACTAGAGTTAAAAAAATAAAAAAATAATGTTGTATGCACTAAATATTTTTACTACAGTGCTAAAAAGAAATTGGAGTCAGTGTAGGAATTAAGTGCGAATCTACAGTGTTTGTAAACAAGGCCACGTGAATGCCCAAAAATACCGTATGACCCTATGTTTTTATTGTTGCAAAAAATAGGGCTATACATTTGTACCTTAATGAATGAGATATACCAGCTTCTGATTTCTAAAGGTAAATCAGGTATAAATTTAGTTCAAGACATGTATAACTGACGGTGTTTTTCTGTAGACCTTATGATGTAACAAGTCATTGAAACTTATCAATACATCGCCAATCCAGAGTATCTTCATACTTTTGTTTATAAAACGCACATAATTCTATATATTTTGTAGCTGGTCCAGGGTTAGGATGTTCAATAGGAAATCAGCACATTGCACGTGGACGCGCCAAGCAAGTTGGATGTGAGAATTGTAGATGTATAATGCCTAGTGTCGTACAGTGTTGTTCGTAAGTATGTGTAGTATGGATCAGGGCAATTAAAATTAATCGTATTAGCAGAGGCAGCTTTAGCGGAGGGTGGGAGGGGTCTCGAGGCCCCTTTATGATACTACATATGGTTAAATGCATAGACATTTTACATGTTCCATCCTTATCGTTGTATAAATTTCCCCCTTTTTTCCCTTCAAATCCGGGAACGCTTTGCATAAACCATGTAGTTTTGAACAAAAAAATTAAAATGAGGATAGTCTTGGATGAGTGTTACGTACTCTTGTCTTGTGTGCACCATATAGTGTTGTGATTTATGACCTTATCAATTGCACTTTTTTCATTCTCACGGCAGTATTTATATTGCGTGTTACATACAATGCTGTCCTTTTATGCTGTTCTCTTCCCATCAAACTTTTTTTATCCATTTGTGATTTCTTGTTTAGCAGCGTTCCTCCCAACGACTAACTGTTAAGTACAGGTCCACCTTAGAATCATGCAATGAGTGATAAGTCCATGTTTTCAGATCCACCTGAAATTTTGCACACATGACCAGTATGGTGTAAAAGTAAAAATAATTAAATTCAACATTTCATTTTTCATATACTTTATTGTAGTTGCCATGGTAACAGTTCATAAAAAATAACAATAATCAACTCATTTTAGTGTACTAAAGATCCAGTATAGCAATATTTGAAGATGAAATTCTGAAAATGTGTATTTATACAATAGAAGTCTGTTGTGTTTATTCATAGTTTATGACACTATGTATCATTAATTACCCAAAATATTTTTATTTTGAAATTTTAGCTTATATTTGAAATTTTGCTTGGAAACCATGGCAATTTGTGTAATTAAAGGATTTTCAAATTTTGTCAAATTTTCCATTTTTTATTGAGGTAAAAGTAAACTTTCCCAAACAGCTTCTTAAATAATGATTGTTTGATGTTATACATATGGAATTGGTAATCTCAAAAAAAAAAAAAAATAGAATGGGAACCAGCAAATGATGGCTGCCATGGTAACGGAAATAAAATTATTTCCATATTTAATGAATGTGCAAAAATAACCCCAAAATACATAGTTAAGTCTCAAACTTCACTTTCTATAAAAACCTTATCAACATTTTGTTTTTATAGATGAATGTATAGGCAGCATTAAATCAAAGCACTGTAAGCGCTGTAGGCAGTTAACCAAAAACCAAGGCAAACATAATTATGAAAACTGTGGCAGAGTTGCTTCAATTTTTTTGAAAGAACAAACATTAAACATTCGTATATTGTACATTTATGTTTATTAAATGAATTGATTATTAAGGCAAATTAATTAATTTTTCATCAAGGTTTTCAAAAGCAACTCATATATCAATGTAAATGACCCCCATCTTCACCCCCAAGTCCATGATGTCACTCCATACCAAGTATGGAATAAAATGACAGGTGATTATAAAACAGTTGGTCAAACATTCTTGGGGTGGGGTGACCCCAGGGACTCCCCAAATATTTTATCTGATTTGTCATATTGTCCCATACATGAATATATATGGTTTAGGGGTGGGGATCTTGACTGTTTACAAGTTCTCAAACAGGAGGGGGTGGGGTGTCCCCATGGACTCCCCCTATATTTCACTTGATTTGTTTTATTGTCCCATACATGAATATATATGGTTTAGGGGTGGGGATCTTGACTGTTTACAAGTTCTCAAACAGGAGGGGGGTGAGGTGTCCCCATGGACTCCCCCTATATTTCATTTGATTTGTTTTATTGTCCCATACATGAATACATATGGTTTAGGGGTGGGGATCTCAACCATTTCCAAGTTCTCAAACAGGAGTGGATGGGGTGACCCCAGGGACTCCCACATATTTCATTTGATTTGTTATATTGTCCCATACATGAATAAATATGGTTTAGGGGTGGGGATCTCGACCATTTCCAAGTTCTCAAACAGGAGGGGTTGGGACGACACCAGGGACTCGCCCAAATTATTTTCATTTGATTTGTTTTATTGTCCCATACAAGTATATATATTGTTAAGGGGTGGGAACGCGACAGTTTACAAGATAAAAGTACATTTTCAAATTGAAGGGGGTTGGGATGACCCCCAGGGACTCACCCTATATTTTGTTTGATTTTTTTTATTGTCCTGATCTCATTACTGAAGACCGTGTGTTTCTATCACTTACTGTTTTCGAGAAATAGTCATTTGAAGATTTAAAAAAACAAAATCCCATATGGTTCTCTAGTAAACCCCTCCCTTCTTCAGGCCCCTCCAAATACCTCTAAATAGACCCCAATGCACAAACAAAAGATTTATAGCTCTGCTAGACATGCTAGTCTAACATTTTATGAAACCCTAAGTAAATCTGACAAACGGTCAGAGTTGTCTTCTTAGACGGTTCGAGTGGATTCGGTCCGACTTGTCTCGGGGACGAGTTGTCCACATTACTCAAAACATCCCATCAACGTCGATTTCCGGATCTGTTTCACAGTTGAACGGCAAACGATTTAATGGCGTTTAAGGTAGCAATACACAGTTAGGAGTTTGGTTTCGCATTTTGGCCCTGGTGGATTTTTCAAATATGAAAGTTATTGTGTAATAAAATTCATTTTAGACAGCTGAGTACTAATTTAGCCTTCAAAGGTGGTTTATAAGAACATCAAGATTATTTTTACATGTTTTATGGGCTATTTTCTGTTTGACTCTCCGTATTTTCATAGCTAGACCGGTCATCGGTCCAGAAATTAATGTAATGTTTACAAACACTTTTTTCTACACGAAGTTTTTGACGTAATTTTACAAAAAATGAGATGAAAGACATATGATTTTCATTGGATTTATTGAAAGATATATGTAAACAGTTTCAGAAAAGGTATTACTTGAAGTGATTGAAATTCTACTTTTGGTCAAATTTTGCGGAAATATGTGACATCTTTTCCCCTTTTGCTATATTTTATAACAAAAATGCAGATTGTTGCCATGGATACAACAAAAGAAATTAAATTTTACCATTTTATATACTGGATATGAAATCTATGAAAGATTCTGATTACATACATATATAGATATAAGAAGATGTGGTATGAGTGCCAATGAGACAACTCTCCATCCAAGTCAAAATTTATAAATGTAAACCATTATAGGTCAAAGTACGGTCTTCAACACGGAGCCTAGGCTCACACCGAACAGTAAGCTATAAAGGGCCCCAAAATTACTAGTGTAAAACCATTCAAACGGGAAAACCAACGGTCTAATCTATATAAAAACGAGAAACGAGAAACACTTATGAACCACATCAACAAACGACAACTACTGAACATCAGATTCCTGACTTAGGACAGGTGCAAACAAATGCAGATGCACATATTTGACACAAACAGTAAGCTTAATATTGCAAGAAGGCAATGAAAAGGGATGGTAAAATTTATGAGGAACATTTTAATATTTTTCCTAACTGTTTATTGCTACCTAAGGTCAAGACATTGGTCACGTGATAAAGGTCAGAGTTTACCTTTTTTGTGAACGTGTACACCTCGTGGTTTTTACCTCGTATCGTCTTATTGTAACTCGTACATAAATAAAACTTATAGTGTCCAAATCTTGAGTAAATAAGCTTCATTATTCTGTATACTTATTTAAGAAAGGTGTTGTAAAAGTATTCTAAAACGACGATGGAAGTGGAAATTTTTTAGAAAATTTGCGTAGGTCTACGGAAAATCCCAAATTATTCCTTAAATGGGTTTGGTAACGTATGGAGGGTATAAAATATGAAGTAAAATCATTTTCTGGTTCTTATTTTATTCATTATTGATCCCAAATTCCCCGGCAACGAATTTGTGTCAGCTTAATCGTGGCGAAGCGGAGATCAAAGGAGATAACTCCGTACATGCATCGTAGGAAATTGCAAGTTCAAAACAGTAAATTCGAGTAAAATTAATGATTGAAGTTATATTTCGACACTTTCTTGTATAACTATTCCATATTGCATGTTCCTTTATTCATGTAACAGCAAAATAGTTCTGTTATAGTTGAATAATTATGACATTTTATCAAGTAATTTCAGGTTTTGAAACTTCCAAAGTACAAAATTATAGATAAATAACTTTTCTCTGAAACTTGGACTTATAAATTGCTATACATAGTATATTCTCAAACACTCTTTTGATAGATGGAATAATAGTATTTGTTCTACTTTCTTTGTATCAATATTCTTAGAAAGCTTATGAAAATAAACTGAGTGTTTGTTCATGTACAATGTTAATATATAATAGTAGAACAGTTTTAATATTAATTTCCCTTTACAATTAGACTTTAATTAATTCAATTTATAAATATAAATAAAGTATCTAAAATAGAAAGTTTTACTCTGGTGCATTGAAAATGTTGCACCAGAAATGAGATTAAACAAAGTTATTTAGCCTGAAGAACTTATCTATAGGTTCTTTGTCACTTTGTATGCTGATCATATGGAGAAAAAAGAGTGATATTATACATTCTAACACAGCATCAATTGAGAAACAATAGTTCTCTCCTCTAGACATTTTAGTTTTCAAGATGCAAGTCTTGCTTATCAATATACATATTTAAGATTTCTCTGTTAAGAGTGGCGAATGTTTCTCTTGATATTTTTAAACAGTTAATTTATGTTACCAACTATCTTTTTTTCTACTATGATCTGCAAAGAGATGGGTTCTTTCTGTGTGACATCATTGATTATTAGGCTAATTATTGGTAGCCTTTTTCCTGATGTAACAATGCATATGGCAAATTCTGAGAAAAGCAAGAACCTTTCAACAGATCCAGCTTTTTATAAAAGAGTAGGGATTATTCCTATAACAGAAAAATATCATATATGTACATGCATATGAAAATATCAAATGCAAAGTAAATATGGTAATTAACATCATGATTACAGTCTCATTTTTTGTAAGGACCTAGTTTAGGAAGTCCCTGGACCTAGCCAGACATATTTCTTAGGCAAGGTGTATTATATAACTCTTGAAAGTTTTAAAATACAATTGTGTGTGTAAGATTAATTATATCTGCTCTTAAACTATAATAACACAATAAGTATGTTCAGTAACAACAATGTGCAATTTAAGTAAACAAACATCAATGAACGACCACGTGTTTGTCTGCTGTGCTTGAATTTAAACGGATCAGCTTTATTTACACGAAATTTTGCTACAGCAGACAATTAAACATGTCACTTTATATTATAAGTTTTATAAAAAATGTATTTGTTGTTATGACTTGTGTATGCATGGAAATATAATGAAGATAACATTGATTTTACCGTACAAAATGAATACACAGCATTCCTGAGGTGTGCACACAAACACACCCAACTTTTGTTACAATGAATGGTAACGTATTGCCATTTATATAACAGTAAATGCCATTGGATAAGCTACCCTACACAATAAATAATATGCAAATTTATCCCCGGCCACGCTTTTGTCAGCTCTTGTTGTGATGGAAAAATGTAAACATTGAATCCGCCATTTTGAGGCAGGAAAAATCTATTTTCAATCTTGGATTAAAGGAGATTGCGCACATTGCCAGCGTATCATGCATAACCAGTCATGTGAAAATATATCTTTTAATTTGTTTTCTGTACTTACTTTTCAATGTTTGAGTTAATTTAATGTTTTAATTTCCTACAGAACGGAGCATCGTTCTCAAAGTCGCCGAAGAAAAAAATATAGGTGGCGCTGTTTGTGGGCGTAAACATTTTACATACGGGTACTTTTTGTGTCGACAGATTGACCTTTATCTGTCAGATTCAGGCGTTTGCCGTTCAACTGTTCATGACCTCGTTTCATTCATAAAATAACAACCTTATTTGGCAAGATAAGTTAAAATTACCGCCAACTTAGATACATAACTTTATTTCCTCTATCATAGAGATTTGTTGTACATGAACAATATTCCTGCGCATTTTGCCATTTAGGAAATATAAACGACATGTAATTACAGATTTTCGGCGATGAAATATTTCATACATTTGTTCTTTGACATCGTAGCCAAAAGCACAGGGGATAATAAACTACGTACGGATTTCTATATAGCACTACTTCCTATGTGCAACTTCAAAAGTTTTGGGTAGTTCGACGATCATTTAAGGCTTTTCTGGTCATATTTTTTGTATTCCAGAAATATACAATATATGTACATTGTCGAAAAATATAAAATTTATTTGTATGAGCTTTAGAAACAGGACGAAAAGCGAGGCTCGCCGAGCTTTTCTTCTGTATTGCAGCGAGTACAAATAAATTTTATATTTTCCGACAATGTACATATATTGTTTTATCCTGAAATTTAAACCCAACACTTGAAACTTTAGTTGTTAAAATCTAAATCATTGTCTCTAATTTTTCAAAGAAATCGACATAGTTTAAACGTGGACCACGAAGAGGACCCAAAAATGAACTGGTACGCAAAAAGAAATACCCACATTACCGCTTGCTCAACATGGAAGAGGGGTAACAGGAGATTTTATTTATACAAGTACAAATAAAGCAAAAATTTATTTGTGTACCTGTTATTTGTACAAAGTTGGCTGATTGCAGGATAAATAAAAGTATGAAAAAAATGTCCAATTAGTTATAAATAACATAATAGCCAGCTAGATAATAACAATGGCACGTATTTCAGCAATTATTGGGTAGAACACAAATCTAGGGTGCTCGCATAAGGCAGCTTAACTGCCTAAAAATAGATACAAGGACTAGTAAATGATGGTTGCCATGGAAACAAGTGATTTTTTCTCTCCTTATTTGTTGAATTTGAGAAAATCGCCAAAAACTCTTTATTTAAAAGTCTTTTTATCATGTTTATATTACCATGATTACTTTCCAAATAAAAGTTTAAAAAAAAATGTGTTTAGTATGAAAGTGTATTTAGAAAAAATTAAATAAAAAAAGTAAACATTGGGACCAACACATGATTATTGCTATGGAAACAGCCATTTATTCTTTCAATGTTTGATGAATTTAGGAAATCACCATGGACAACAAACAAAGATTTATAAGGGCAAAATATAAATTTTCATATATACACTTTGCTTCACATTTTTTGCAATTAAATAGTTAGGTATGATTTAAAAATTGAATCAAATGGGGGCCAGCAAATGATGGTTGCCATGGAAATAGCATTCTATTTTTTGAATAATTGAAAAATTTAGGAAAATCACATAAAATATATTTTTTTTAAATCTAGAACTTATTTTTGTTTTATCTTCACAACATTTTTTTTAAAAAGTGGTCATATGATACATGTGATAACCATCGTAAGTAAAAATATGGGGACCATATAATAATGATTGCCATGGAAACAGTGATTCCATACTTTTCATAAATTTGAGAAAATCCTGATTAAATTAAAAATGTCATGTTTTCTAAAAATATATTCTAATGTGTATTCTTGTATGGTGTCAATGATTTTTTTTGCTATCAAACATAAATATACAAGATTTTTGTTGTTGATAGTTTTCAAATTTTTAGCTCACCTGGCCCAAAGGGCCAAGTGAGCTTTTCTCATCACTTGGCGTCCGTCATCGTCCGTCGTCGTCGGTAATTTTTACAAAAATCTTCTCTGAAACTACAGTGCCAATTTTAACGAAATTTGACCACAATCATCATTTAGGTATCTAGTTTAAAAAAATATGTCCGATGATCCCTCCCGCCAACCAAGATGGCCGGCATGGCCAAAAATAGAACATAGGGGTAAAATGCAGTTTTTGGCTAATATCTCTGAAACTAGAGCATTTAGAGCAAATTTGACAGAGGTAAAAATAATTATCAGGTTGAGATCTATCCGCCCTGAAATTTTCAGACAAATTGGACAACCCATTGTTGGGTTGCTGCCCCTGAACTGGTAATTTTAAGAAAATTTTGCAGTTTTTGGTTATTATCTTGAATTATATTAGAATTATCGGCCCTGAAATTTTCAGACAACCTGTTGTTGGGTTTTAGTTAGTATGTTAAATATGATACTATCTAATAATATCTAATACTATTAATTATGATATCATTAATATGTAGTTTTTGAAATCATGTAAAATAAGGTTAATATTATTAACATTATTTTACATGATTTCAAAAACTACAGTAAATACAGTTGAGCAACACAGGCTCTTGAGAGCCTCTAGTTATGTTTCTTACTACTTAGTTGGATTTACATAAAAGTACTATAATATATGAGACAAAGAATTTAAGTTCAAAAATATTTGTTATGAAAAATGTAGTATAAAATGAAATTTCTAGTGAATAATTAAAGTTAGAATCTGTTAAT
The DNA here is from genome assembly GCA_017311375.1 of Mytilus coruscus. Lineage (NCBI taxonomy): Eukaryota > Metazoa > Mollusca > Bivalvia > Mytilida > Mytilidae > Mytilus > Mytilus coruscus. Next base: position 13,368 of record JAASAO010001484.1, on the reverse strand, counting down.
TATTTCAATGTTATGAATTTTATTCATTGATATTGTCCATCAACACCTGTTCTTCAATAGCAGACAAAGCTGCCATAAGATCATCATCATCAATTTCTTCCTGTTTCACAGGTGTCTGGACTGAACATGCTTTGCCTGCTAATCTAGAAAAGTATGATGCTATTTGAGCTACATTCAGCCATTCATCAACTCGGAATAATCTTTTTTCCAACAGAATCTCTTAAAGATTTCATTTGTTCACAAACTTCTACAGGATTTGATTTTTTTCCACTTTTCACCCCATCTAAAAATTTATCTGTCAAAATTTTTTTAACTCGCTCTGGAAATCGTACAGTCCTTTTTCCTTTCTTCAAAGCCCAACCCATTTGCTCACAACTGAGTGTGTTTTCAACACTGCTATTTGGGGATGAGAGTGTCTTGCATGTTATGACAACATCATTGCAAAGAGATGCCCACTGTTCTCTGATTTTATCGTATGTTGTTTTTTTCTCTAACTGTAATGTATGTTTTCCACAGAGGACATGATTTTCCATTCCTTTATAAGTGATAAATTTTCTAACGCATCCAACTTCTGGACAAAAGAATAATGCAGTATTAGTTTCATCTTGATGTATACTTTCAGTATTTTCTACAGGACAGGCTTCACCTAGAGTATCATTACTATTATTTTTAGCAACTGTTTTGATCTTTCCTGTTGACGTTGAAGGCACTTTAAATGCTTCATGAACAATACATCCTGATCTATGTTCTGTTAGCTTATTATTAGCAAGTTCAGTCATTTCATTAAAATTAAACCCTGTTCGGAAATTTTGACATCATTATAGCTATTTATTTTCTTCAACTTGTGACTCATGAATTTTTGTTTTGATGTGTCTTTTTGTACATGGGAAACTTGACATCCTGCAACACCTACAACCAGAATGAAAGATAATTTAGTTCTTTCTAATAGCAAACATTATCTTAAAAAGCAGAAAAAAAACATAATAACTTAACTTAAGAAATAATTCATGTAGCCATACAGTTTAAAAATTGTTTGTTCTTATCTTGTGCTGTACAGCCACTGTCCCAGGTTAGAGGGAGGGTTGGGATACAGCAAATATAATTGACCTCGCTGCATATATACTATATGTACCTGTCCCAAGTCAGGAGCCTGTAGTTAAAGTGGTTGTCTGTTGTTAATGTATTTCATATTTGTTTTTTGTTTTTTGTTTTATATATATATCTGACCGTAGGTTTATCTTTGAGACATATTAAATGGTAACACTGGTAATTTAGTTGCCCTTTATAGCTTACTTTGCAGTGTGAGCCAAAGCTCTGAGTAAAAGTCATATGAAACTTCAAATTAAAAAAAAATGATGCATATGTTTTTTTATAACCAAATGGCAAGTTTTTATTATAAAACTTATCATGCTTATGTAGATATACTTTTTTCTCAGGAAAATTCTATAATTTGTCCAAATTTAAAAAGAAATTACTTTTTGCGGATATGTTTTTCGTATGCAGTGAACTCAGCATGACCTTTCTCGTAAAAATCTGGTGATCGCAATACGCATGGATCTGTCATTGAAATATATTATTATCTTATTGTACATGTTATACACGTGCTCAATATCCATGCTTCTTTGTTGAGTGTTACTAAGGGACAATCTATAAACTACGGCTTCAAAACACGACAATTAACGATGAGTTGCCATACTTTCACATCATAACAGACAGAGTGAAATTTGTTTGACCATTATACGATATGGATGTGTGAAAAATGATAAAATCGTGCACAGAAGACTAAGTTTATGATATATATATGCTTTGGTTTAAGAATTGGGTAAACATTATTTTTCACCAGTCACTCGTTTCATGTGACTTTAAAGACAGTCTTATAACCTATAATTGTTTACATGGATGACATGTTGTCTTGAATGGAGAGTTGTCTCATTTGCAATCATACCACATCTTATTTTCATATACAGTTATTAGCTATACTTCAGTGTATTGTGCCATGTCTGAATGCAGACAATAATTTCATGTATGTCAGTTTAACGTTATTTGGCCGCCATTTTGTTTTCCGGTGACTGATATCACTGGAAAATGACCATTGTTGTTGTCAGATTTCCCCTTTGCTAATCTTTTATCTTTCCTATGTAGTATTTCTTTTGTAATAAATTATTTTTATTTCTTTTACTATCTTTGTTTTACTGAACATCGTTTCTTTTTATTTCATCGAGTCGAAAGAAAACCTACGTGAACGACTTTTGAACTGCGCGGCACGGTTTTTTCTGGTTGTAGTCTAGTTTGAGTCAAAAATAAATATGTTCCTGACGTCATACGTTTATATAATTATTATCCAATGAAAGCGGAGATTCCCATCTACTGCGAAATCGAGGTCGCTTTCCTGTTTACGCTCACCAGCAAAAGAATTTAACAAAACTTCAAAGATAATTTTCAAGTAGAAATATTGATATTTTTAAAACGACTACGATTTTAAATTCCTCGATGGCATTTTAGTCTAGTTAAAGTTATTTTAAAACGATTTATGACCAGGAACATATTTATTTTCAGGCATTTTTAACTGCCCTCACCATGACAGAGCAGCGTCAACAGACATCGTTCGAAATCAGCGATCGTGTAAATATCGGTTAGTATAAATATTATTACCGTATATCCGAGATTATTTTAATTGAAATTTAAGGTTTTTTATATGTTTCTTGTGTTTTACTTGCATTCAACTGTAGATGTACATGACATTCATGAATTGTAAGAACCCCACCCTTTTATTTTATAAAAGCAAGTCAAAATTGTCATAAATTACATAAATGAGAAATAGTAAATGTGACCAAACCGTTGTAAGTACAGTAAACAGATTTGAAACATAAGTATCAACTTCTTTTCAAATTCAGGATCCCCATCTCCTGTGCCTGTGGCCCAACTGATAGAAGAGACAGATGTTTGGAATTACTTATCCTGCATGGGAGTTGACAGACACATGATTCATTCTCTTCTCATCAATTGCATGTATACCGGTTAGTATTTTATATAGTAAGAATAGCTACATTTAATTATAAATTTAACTTTAATTTGCATTTTGTAATCAGCGACTCTTTTCATAAAAAATCTTACGATTAAAATTGATCGTAAGTTATACTGAAAAGTGTATGACTTACGAGTATTTTTACTCTTAAGATTTTTTGTGAAAAGAGTCGCAGATTTATTAGTCGGTAAATGACAGCATTATACTGAAAACATTATCGGCTTCAAATATATTAATTATATAAATTTTATATTTATAATCAATGACTTTTTTCACGTGTTTACACCATGTACATATATTCACCAAAACATTTTGATATATATGTATGCAAAATTTAATTCGATGAAAAATGCTTTCGCTATTAAGCAAAGACAGATTTCATGAAAAGAAAAGAGCTATAAATACTGTACTTTTCAACATCTCTTTTATTTTTAAAATTTTCCTGTATTTAGTATAAATATGCAGATTCATTACGTCATATATAAATGTGTAAATATATATACACAACTTTTCAACATGTTAACTACATTTGTAGAACTGTTTCTTTGTGGTCCCTCTGTTTTTTTTTCAGTATATGATCTCTACACATTGCTGGTCAGTGGTGAGATGGATTGAAGACATCGCTGGACGATTGTGGTCTCTATGGAACAATACTTTGATGCCTAATCCTATATGTTTATGGTGTTTAAAAATAAACAAGTAACTTTCCTTTTAAGTTTTATCTTAACAACTAAGGCATCTTAAAATAAGTGCCAACTAATAGGTGACTCTTGCGATTGTTGCATATAATGATATGTAATTTAAAAACTTTATCAGAAATGCAATCAACTCAAAGGTCCTTAGTCATTTTAAATATGTTGCTGGTCAACGCTTCAAACAATTAATAACATGAATAAGAAGCACACCAATATTACATTTGTACATTTGAAACTCATGAATTTTGGTGCCTTTTTTTAAGATGATTGGAGTTTAGACAAGTTAAAGCAGAATGTATGGCAAGAATATCTGTTTTGGCATTGTGTGATAGCGGTAGTTGAAGATAGTGTAGAACTCTCTTTTAAGGAAAATATGCCTATTATTTTGAAAATCTTAATTATAGTAGTGTAAATGTGTCGGTATTTCGAAGAAAAATTCGAAACAAAATGAAATCGGTTTTAAGAAAAAGATCTATCTATTGGTAAAGAGCAAGCCATAGGGATTGCTTTCAAAGATGTTGGTCCCATATGTGAAAAGAGGGTATCCGTTTGGATTGGTTGAAAAATCCATCTCCTATACCAAATAAAATCGATGTAACAAATGGTCTTATTGTTGAATTGAGAAAAGTAAGAATGCAACATAGTATATTACACAAAACAGTTGCATTGTGGGTTCAATTTTATGTCATTTAAATTACACCCTGACTCGGATGGGTTCAAACGCAATGTTGAATTAGTTTAAAAAATGTCAAAGATTTCTTTACATAATAGGCAAAATGTCAGTGCCTACTTGACAGAACAATATATCCCCGTCAGAAAAGAAATACCTTGTGTAATTCTGAATCAAATGAAAAAAGGAATAGTTCAGAAAAGGTTGACAAAAAAGGTTTCAAGACTACATCAATAACGCTTCTCATAAGTTTGCCGAACAAAAAATATTATTATTGACCTGGAAAAAACTGGAAAAACAAGACAACAGAAATTTAGTGCAAACTTGAAGTTATTCAAAATTAGAAAAGAACATAAAAAGTAACAGCTAAATACACTCATAGTCTATCAAAAATGTTTGAATTATCAACAAGAAATGTAAACAAAAGGCTGAAGCGTAAACAAACACGTATTACACAACTTACATCAGAAAAAAAAAAAAAACAAAAAACAAACACGAAAAAGACATGAAATATTTAAGACAAAGAAATAAGAATATAAAAAGAAAGTATAAAGGACAATCAGCACTTCTGAGATATTACCGCAACAAAACCTCAAAAAGAAAATAGTAATGAAACTGTTGACTCAATAAAAAAATCAGGTATAAGGATGGATTCAGATATGGAAAACAGAATGAAATATTTGGAAAATGAAAATGAAATATTAAAAGAAAATATTGAAGACTTAATGAAATCACAAATAGTTCAAACATTTCATGGGGGAAAATATAATGACACTATAAGGGAGGTATATGCTTCACTTCTATCCATGAACGTTGGAGTATGTAATGTCGAAAAAATTATTCGCACTGTTTTAGAAAAAATGGGGGGGTTAAAGGTTGAACGTTTACCAAAAAAAACATTTGCAGAAACTATGCTAATAGAAGCAAAAATCATAGCACAATTGCAGGCAACAGAAGCAATGCTAAGTAGCAAAAATAACACTCTACACACAGATGGCACAAAAAGGGATGGTCGTGAATTTGGGGGGCTGCAAATAGGAACTGATAGTGGTCAGTACAGTATCGGTTTGGTTGAAATGTTGCGTGGGGATACAGAAAACTTTTTAGAAATTATTGATTTAGTTATTACAGATATGGCAAAACTTTTACATGAAAATTACACTGAAAAAAAAAATGAATTATTGTTGTCAATAAAAAATACAATGACAGACAGACACATAGTTAATACATGTCTTAAAACATCACTGGAAAAAATTAAACTTGAATGTATACCAAACAGATCTGACAATTCTGAAGAAATACGTAAAAAAATATCAAAATTAAATGGTTTTAAATGTAACCTGCACATTCTAGTAAATTTAGCGTCACAGGCTGAATCTGGCTTAAAGTTATGGGAACAGAGTGTACTTGAATCTGAAAGTTTTCATCAGTTCACATACAACCAAAACACTCAGATTTTATTCGTGCAAGTACAAAGCTGTGTGTGCCAGGTGCTGATGAAAAATCTGGGTACGGTCAACTTTTTAACCTTTTAAAACAGCTTGAAAGTCCAGTTGATTTAAAATGAGTACTTTTCATGGTCACAGAATAAATTTATTATTTTCCATGGGAGCAGTAGTTTTTTTCACAGAGAACACATCAAAGAATTTATTGATTCATTTTCAGCATAACAGAAAGGAATTCATTAATAACTTCAGTCTATTAATATGTAGATAATCCAGTCTATCTTGCTGGTTGTAGGGCATTTGGAATAGTTGACAAAATTTTAACAGGTCCTATTTGGCGTATAATTGAAAGCACCGCACATATTTTAGATTTGAATAAAGTATGGTTTGATTTTAAAAGATTTTAGAAAAATATTCAGTAGATGCCACAGAACTTGTTGAAGGAAAGTCTTATATCCTGAATATACATGTCAAGATAAAGTTTTTGAAAGTTTATTTTAATTGATAATGAAGAATTAAACATTTTAACCACTGAAGCTTTACAAATTGTTTTGTTAAATTTTGTATTATAATAGAAAGGCAACTATTTGATAATTTGCCAGGTGGCAGTTTAAATGAAGAAACAGAAGGGGTTAATGGGAAAGAACTTAGAGACGAATCGACGACTGTTAAACCGACAAATATAGTTTCAGAGCGAGATTTTGCAAATTTAGACAGATTAAAGGAAAAACCCAATGCTAACATAATAGCATTGGAAGATTTAATTTTATTTACCAACAACAAAACATTACATTGGCTTGATCAAATGGAGACAGAAAAGAAAACACAAATTTTAAAATAGGAGAAAGGGCACCTGCAATGTTAAAACAATTTAAACTGAGAAAAGAACATATTAAAATCAACACATTTTATTATTGAAAAACAAAAGAGAGGAAAAACTCAGAAAAGAAAATTCAAAGCAACAAGAACTTCAATCTTTAACCAAGGACATTGAAAAATAGGAGGTTTATGGGTAACTTCACAAGACATAAATAAACACTTAAAAAAACTTAATGAAACTGAAAAATGGAAGCAGTAAAATTACAGTTAAAATTTAGAAAAAGTATTAAATTAAAATGCAATCTAGAAGACAAATTTTATTGCAATTTTCTGCCAATGGTATTCAGTTTCCTTGCATGAACTTGTTTCCCATCTTAAAGTTGTGTTGGCAGCTGACTATACACAATCAGTCCCCCTAACAGTATGGTGTCTTTTGTTATTAAATCCAAAATGAAAGAGATGAAATTATGCAAAAACAGAGGAAATTGTATTGAAAAAATAGAAAATATTAAATTAAAAAATGTATTGAAGCTTACAAAGTTTTCAAAGAACCAGTTCCTAAAAGGAAGAAAACTGTGTCTGTAGTTGAAAACACTTCAAAGAATACTGTTGAAAATAACTCTGATATTATTGTGAATGTTGAAAGTTCTTCTCAGTCTTTTGATCATGATATGATAATGACTGGATTAAATGAATGTCCAGTTGGTAAAAATGTTGTTGTGGCCTATATGGATACATGGTATCCTGGACAAGTTATAGCCCAGGAAAACACTATTTTCAAAGTAAAATTTTGCATCCTGCAAAATCTGTACAGAATCTTTTAAATGGCCTGAAAAGAGGATATTAGTGAAATTGATGAAATGTTTATTTTTATTTAGATTTTGAAATTTTATCAAAGGACTCTGGTGGTAGAACTTGGTATTTAACCAATTATCACAAAATTCAATATGAGTACGAACAGTACTGTAGAAAATATTTTGACTAATTACTAAATAAATTAAAAGCAACACAGCAGCATTTAACAATGCATGTATAAACATCTAAATCTTCACTTGGCATTCGTCGTTTCGTGCAAGAATAAGTTATCCAGACCAAGAATCAACCTTTAACTTTTCAAGTTCATATTTTATTAAATATCGGTAAAAATGTTCGCATGTACATGTGCCTTTACAAATTAAAGAAAGATGCTCATAATTTGTATAAATCTTTAATGATGTCCTCTATAAATTGCATAAATCTGTAGCTGAGCGATACAAATAATGCTTGTTGCATGATTTTTATGGTGATGGTACCCATAACTTCATTTCTACTTGTTGCACTTTTTATGTGGTGATGGTACTCATAACTTTGGATTTGCTTGGTTTTTTGTGTGGTGGTATGGTACTAGTACTCATAACTTTGTATTTACTTGTTGCATGTTTTATGTGGTGATGGTACTCATAACTTTGTATTTACTTGTTGTATGTTTTATGTGTTGAATGTATTCATAACTTTGGATTTGCTTGGTTTTTGATGTGGTGGTATGGTACTAATAACTTTGTATTTACTTGTTGCATGTTTTGTGATATGGTACTCATGACTTTGTTTCTACTTGTTGCAAGTTTTATGTGGTAATTGTACTCAACTTTGTATTATGTGGTTGCATGTGATGATGTACATGTATTGTGTAAAGATCTTACTTGGTGATGGTTTCTTGTTAATAAAAATATGAAGCAAGATTCAGGAATTAGTTTTATTTTTTATTTATTTGTGAATACAAATAAGGTCTCCATCTTGGAAGTCTCATTGATTGTGCTTATCACAAGTGAAAGATGTCTTTGGTTGTATCAAAAAGACTCTTAGACTTGAAAATTGGTATTAGTTTTTCTACAATAAGATTTACTTTGAACACTGTATTCAATATTAAGAGCAAAGGATTTTTGAGCCAATCAGATACCTATGTACTGCCAGAGAAGAGTGTCTAAAAGTTGTGTGAAGTGTTATCTTGTGAATTAACATATCAATAAGATCAGGTTATTATGTTTTGGTACAACATATAATCATATCGCAACAAAATGATCTATTTCAACAAATGTACCCGAAAATTTAAATACACAGCTGTAAATCACTATCCTTGCTACAAATAAATCAGTGAGAGCTCTAAACTCACAGAATACAATCAATAAAATGAAAAGTGGATGCAAGACAAACATTTTAGTACCAAGATTTTTAAAATCGGTTGAGAAATGAGCGAGCAGTGAGTGAAAATGTGATTTTACGAGGAAAAAATGCCAAAATGTCGGCCATTTTGATTCAAAATGGCGGCCATTTTCCTTTCAAACATATATATTTATCAAAATCATATCTAGTGATATTTCACAATGCTGTATCTTAATTTTCATCTTGATACCTTGCACAATTTTAAAGAAATGACAGATTTTGTTGTTTTTTGGTACAAAAAAAGCTAATTCAGGTCTTAGTTAATTGGTGCCATTCAGATTTCTTAGCAAAAATTAGTGCGACAGCATATTTAGAGACCAAGAAATTGATTTTTTTTCTACTTTGTTATACCAAGATTGCAGATTTAAACAGACCAGGCAAAATAATATAGTGAATTTAGTACAGTTCTGTACTTGTGTTGGTCATTTAGTAGAAAATTATGCTTCAACATAGCTATCAATACCTTTGGGTAATATCAGAATGGACGATTCAAGGTTGTTTGATGCTGATAAAAATTCTTTTAATAACATATGTTGCTGAATATTAATGGTTTTCCCTAAAGAGTGAAGTGTGTTCTGCTAGATTAGAGTATTTTAGGGCACAGTGCTTGCTACTTGCCTCAAAATATGCCTATAAAATCTCAAATCAACACAATTTTAGTGGCGGCCATCTTGGAGAAAAAAGGGGGACCGAATGACAACTTTAAATTGTTCATAACTTTGTAACCCTACATTGGATTTTAAAAACAAGGGCTTAAAATGTTCGTCTTGACAAGATCTTTCAAAAAATGCAAATAATACAATATATTCCTGTAATAATATAGGCCTGGCATCTCTACTATCAGTGTGGACGAGGCATTTATTTTACTCTTGTTCCAATTTCATTACATTTTGGCGTTAAGGTTAATTTCTAAGAGTCCTATAATAAAAGATTTATGATATTTTACACAGTTCTCTTATATAGTACAACACAGCTCAGCAAAACTATGGCACTATGTCCTACATTTCAAGACATTGGTTTATTTTTGTGTTTAGGTCAATATAACCGAAATCTAATTTGTTTTTAGGGTAGGACATCTGTTTGTTTTATCTGGATTTGGATGTTCTTTTGGTCATTTTTTGCTCTATTGAGCTGGTCAATATTTGTATTAGATTTTGGATTCAAATGTTTTAGCCTTGAGCAACACTAAAGAGACATTTATTGTTGAATTGGACATCTGGTGTAGTAAAATTAGTGTTTTTACAGAAACATTCATTATGGATATTTACTTTTGCTCTGCCAAATTTTTTCTTGACTTGTGCAACTATGTAACATACATTATGCTTTATTATATTAAATTAAAATTTACCTATTCCAAAATCAAGGGCAATTTTCATGTCTGAAGCAGATACGATATCATTTCCAATGGCTACATATGTCTTCATTTTAGTCCTCATATGTGCTATCTTGGAGTCACAATAGGATTTACCAGCTTGCGGCTCTGAATAACAATAATGTTTTATCTGTATTCCTGTAAAATATAATGAATTTTCAAGTTATGTCATCATGGTCATTATACATGTTTGTTTACAATTTTTGCAAGTGAGTGCAGTAACAAGCTTTTAGCTAAATTTGTTGACTAGTTGATCAGAAAGTTTTCTTGTTTGATTTTTTTTAAACAAGTAAAAGTTAATTTCAGGTTGAATAGAAACATAGATTTATAGTCCTTCCATTCACCTTTATTACACTTCTCAGTTGCTCTGTAATTCTCATTTCACTGATTTAAAACCGACAATTCACACTTCATATATCAAATAAGCATTAGTGATGTTTAAATCCAAGCATTTGATATTTCAAAACTTATTCAAAATATAATAAGAGAAACAATATTCATCAAAAAAAGCAACCGAAATATAAGTAGACCTTCCAAATGAATATTCAATAAAATATCAAATCACTTATACTCAAGTCATTGTCTGGAAACCAAATGTCAATGGACGACACCAAACCAAGATGACAACGCCATAATATTGAAATTAATATGAATGCAAATTGTTTGCAGTGTATAATATATAATAAAATATCAGCACATTGTCATCAACTTTTGTTGAGTTTAAAAAAATCTACATGTATACTGTACCTGTTTGTTTAATTATTTCTGGTAAACATAACCACATATGGCCACAGTGATAGCATCCTGCGTTGTCAGATCGTAACATAATCTCTTTGATGTGTGGGAGCTGCTCTTTCATCGTGACTAAAACATTCTCCAACAAAGATGTCACACTAAACCAGTCTTGTTTTGCTGAATCTAATACATGAGTTAAGGTCTTTTGCTGAAAATAAATTGAGAAAATACACTATTACATTTATTATAGACAAGTTCATATGTCATTTCATTTTAAGGGTAAGATTTACATGGTTATATCAATGAAATTTATTAGCTTTGTTAGTAATCGACACTGAAAAAGAAAAAAAAAAATGAATTACAGACCTGGTATACTACATGTATAAATTTATTAGAACTACAATGTACATATTTTTTTGTCTCTTTTTCTATAAAGAAAGAAAAAAAAAACCAAACAAATGTCTTAAATTCTTGCTTATTGGCAAATATGCTGGTAAAAAAAGTAGAAAGGAAGAAATCTAACTTGGGGAAAGTATTGGCTATTTTTTAGACATTTTCACTATTTCTAGACTTCTGCCTGACATATTTGCCAATAAGCAAGTGTTTAAGTCATTTGTTAGGTCTAGATAGTGAATTTCAGAGCAAAAAATTAGCAGAAATCAAGGAAAGGTAATAAAATAATTGAGACAGTTGTGCTAAAAATAAGTGGGAAAATGTGTCCACAGTAGGTATACTGATCATGCTGATACCCTTTATCATTAGCCATGATCAGTGAACCATAAAATTGGGTCAAAACAATTTGGCACACAATTAAGAAAGATCCAATCATTCATTATAACCAGATGCACTATGTTTCAACTTGATGTGACTTTAATTTCATCATAAACTTCCATGTAATTTGTCCAAAACCTTTAGGTCCAAGATGGACATACATACACAAGCACAGACCAAGAAACATAATTTTACAAATGTACTTACTTTCATTGCATTTTCTTGATCTTTAAAAATGCATACAGTGACATGCCAGTTTTTGCCTTTCTGACCAAACCAAATGTTTGCTTTTCTCTGTATTTGAGTGGCAAAAACTTCATTGCCCAGTCCATCACTATATGGCCTGGTGTGTTTCTAGTGATTCAAGCATATTTATTCTAAACCTGTCTTCATTTACTGTTCTAACAATGTGTGACTTCCAGTTATATATTCGTGTGGTGGCATCTGACAATCTCTTAGTGTGTTCTTCTTTCAAATCTGTCTATCCAGGATTTTCTATGAAGATCTACAATTTTGACTCTATTTCTTTCAGAATTTGGCATCTGTCGCAATGCAAACTATGTGTATGATTAAATTTAGACTGGAATTTTTCATCATTAGGATGTTACGCCAGAAAATCGCCTTTTAATTGTAGCCAACAAAAGACACAAATCAATAATAAAATTTAACAAGATTTATTATACACAAGTTTACAAGAAGTATTACACAAAAAGAAATGTCAACTTAACTGTCAAAATATATGTCTGATCTTTTATCTTTTCTTTATCCGGAAATCTTCTCGGAATCCACAGAATATTATATCCAATATGTCACAATCTAGTATGATGTAGTTTGTAAATAAAAGTGTCAATCCAACTGCTGAGAATGTTGATGTCTATCGATGTCTAAGTCTATCTCTAACTTTAGGGTCTGCATACTTATATATATACTCAAACGGAAATTTCTAGATAATGCTAGATGTTTAAATTACGCATCTTTTGTTATGATCATTCTGGAAACGTTATGTAAGTGAAAAAGAAAGTTCTAATCATTCCATGAGTATCAATGATTGTTCCAGTTATTTCTTAACTGCATAGTAACACAATGTGTTTTATTTTATACACAATGTAACAATATATAATAGGCCACCCAAAACAAATTAGGCAAACTAGATAAATATGATAGTTACAATATCATAACACCTCCCCTTAAAAAAGTTTGAGTGTAACAAAACTTTTCATGAATAATATGTACAAAAATACATAGTATATACACAGTGTTTTAATAAGTTCTAGATAAAGCATCTGCTATTATATTATCTTTACCTTTAATATGTTTGACAATAACATCATATTCCTTTAACAATAAACTCCACCTAGTCAATCTCTGGTTCTTGTTTCTCATTTTATGTATGAAGGTGAGAGGATTATGATCAGTATAAACAAGAATAGGATGCACAGTGGGATTTAAATATACATCAAAATGTTGAAGTGCAGACAACAGTGCAAAACACTCTTTTCAATAGTTGAATAATTTTTCTGGTGTTTATCTAATTTCTTAGAAAAATATGATATAGGTTTTCAACATTATCATCTGTCTCTTGATATAAAAAGCTCCAATTCCTACATCGCTTGCATCAACTGCAAGTTTAAATTGTT
>JAASAO010001915.1:0-24033 GCA_017311375.1 Mytilus coruscus | reverse complement strand
ATCATGAAATTAAACGACTATCTCGTTTATTTAAGGATTAATACATATCTAGCATTTTCTGTGTACTTTTACAAAATTTAAAATCTTTTTTAAAAAGTGAATACAGTATTTCACTTTATATACAGACTTATATTTATGTAATGCCTTTAGATATCTAATATAACTTGTATCTTTTTTAGACCAAGGTTTAAATATTAGCAAATATGCTTCACTTCATCAAATAATGAATTTTAAACATTGCTAACAATAATATTTTTCTAGTTTAAAGATTCCAAACATCATAGAAAAGAGGCATTCACACTGTCATATGAAAAATATGTATTTCAATCATTTTAAGTAACATTGAAATGGAAAGTATTCTCTTTTTTGTTCGCAACAAGAAGTTTGCTGGTCTGTTTATCAAAGAAAATAGCTGACGGTTCATGTAGATCATCTTCTTTGGTTAGGATTTCTCTGTGGTGTTTTCCATCGTTTGATATAATGATCACATTCGTCGACCTCTCTCCGACAACAAACACGTTACCGTCATTATCTACTGTGATGCCTCTCGGATGTAGCAACACTGAAGTATCTTTAAAAGTCCAAACCCTTGATCCATTACGATCACAACAAACTACACTGTGATCAGACTTGTTAGTGTAGTATATCTTGTTGTCGAAAACAGATACGTAGGATCACCACGGTAACATACAACTTATCAAGTGAGAGCTAGTATAATCTACTGTGTTTACTTAATATATGCCACGTCTTTCAACACAGACAAACAACGAGTTTTGATCACATGTGATTCCATATGGACGACCGGGAAGGCTGATGAAATTAATTTTCTTTCGGCTCTCGGTGTCTATTATGTCAATTCCTGTGTGGTCAGCGAAATCTCCAGATGTGATAGCGACAGTTTTCTCATCGATAATTGCTAATGCAAACCCACCATTAGGATCAAGCAACATATCAAATTTGAATATACCATCTGACGCAATAACATTTAGCTTTTTTCTTAAGATGTGATCAGTGAACAGTTTCTGTCCTTAACTGAAATGCAACAACCTCTAATATTAACTCCATATGTTGCAATTTTCTTTTGTAGAAATAACTTTACATCATTAATGGTTCTCGCTGGTGTACATTGTATTTGTGCTTGTTTGTCTTTTGCTCTGATTAAACAAATGGTGCTCGACTTTGTCTTTATTTCAATTGACCCAAAATATTTCAAACTGTTTGAGATACTAATCAATTCAGGATCTACATTAATAACCAGATCGACCTGTTCGATTTGTTTAGTTTCTATCAATGACTGCAGAAACTGTTCATTTTCTAAAACCTTCACTTCAATATCTCTCATTACAAGATATGTTTGAAGATTGGAAACATGTTGTTTGATGCTTTGGAGATTAGTCTGATATTCTGTTATTTAGTTCTTCTTTTCTTTTACTGATGACAGAGTACTCTGAATACTCTTCTTGCATTGACCTCTTTTTCTCAAGATCTTGTATTATTTCGTTTTCAAGTTTGTCTAAATGTTTGTTAATTTGATTTCTTATTAGTTGAATTTCTGCAAGATGTTGCTCCTTCCTTTCTTCAATATTTTCCAAATAAGCCTTTCGGTCCTTCTTGATTCTATCAATGTTTTGTAATAAGTCCATCAATCTAGTTTCTAAATCTTGTAACTGCCCGGATGTCTTAGCGTTATTAGTGATTTCGTCAAAAGGAATGACGTTGCATTATTGGTGTTCTTTTATGCATTTGAAACAAATGGGTAACGCATGCGCAACACAGTAGTGTTGATACTTTTCATTGTGGTAGGTACAAGACTGCTGTATATCAGTAATGAAGGACGAAAAAGACTTGTACTTGGCAATTGGTATAAGTTCGTGACCTCGTGTGGCAGTCATCACAAATGGCTTCTTCACACTCCAAGCACCAGTGTTTTGATGGTTTGGTAATATGTCGCTCTGAACATGGACCACAAAGAGTTGTACACGTAGCCATGGTGATACCTGAATTATGTATATACTTGTATTTATAACATTCTATTTATATTTATAACATCTATTTTGAGAATGAGTTACTGATTTGTTGGTTTTCGGTGTAATTGATTACGTTTTTTCTTTGATCTGCACCAAAACAGAGAGACGATTCCGAGGGTGAAATCAGAAATCGTCATCAAATTCAACCCGTGGCCAAACATATAAACGACGAGAAATCAATACCACGATATGACTGTTTTTCTCGATGTGATAATGTCTCAAATTACCCGAAAGAATAGCGTGAGCTAATGTCATCACTTGGCGCTTAAAATTTTCTACCCTACGTTGTCTGAATCCTGCAACTTAATTTTGCAAAACTGCAACCTCTTAAACGTAGTAAATAACTATCACAGTTGGGCCAATCATATTTTGAGTATTTAGTTTTAAAACAATGTCTGATGAAACAGTACTAAATACTCAAAATATGATTTACCCAATTAAAACCGGATTTTACAAAAGATTTAGGTAACTCAAAATAGAGAAGAGAAAATTTAATAGGAGCAAAAATGTTCCGCATGTCAAAAGTGCCTACCACATAAATAGTGAAAACTTTAATCAGAAAAAATGATCAGCAAAATAAGTTAACAAGACAAAAAAAAGTTGACATTAATATTAGAGATATTTCCCTAAAACTTGATTTAACTCCATTAACTATTTTTGTGGAACCTATACTAAAGATGAAAAATAAAATCACAGTACAAAAGTTATGAGACAAAAGATCTAATAATAAGTTAAATGACTGAAATGGTGACCAACATATTTATGGGAGCAAAGAATAAATTGAATAATGAGTTTGACAATTTTATATTTTTGCCATCAATTTAAAAACATTATCGATAGAAAGAAATAGTAAATTGCAAATATGTATCACCAAGACAAAATCTACAAATGATTTTTATGTCCAAAATCACCAGTCGAATTCTTAAAGGATTTATTGCCCTTCGTTGACGATTTAAAATCATGTTCAGTTGAAAAACAATAAATAGATAAGGACATTAATCTAGTATGGCCATTTTGAGCCGATTTTGTCTCCCTTTAATTACGATTTGTACCCATATGTGTCTTATAAGTGGATAGATCGAAATTGTCAAGAAAAGTAAAGATACACAATTAGGCCACTAAGATTGAAATTGTCAATTAACTCTCTACAGACACAGGTACTAGAAGTATAAAATCACCTTTCATATCCTTTTTCCATACTTTCTGTTATATCGAAAATTATATCGAACAAACAAATTCACTGCACAGCAAAAACACTAGGAAAACACTACATTATAGTCAATAAGTGAGGAAGAATTCGTTTTGACTTTCAGTGTAGAAATTCAGGATGTCAGGTGAGTAATACAAACTGTATTTAATTGCATTTGTTTATCAATCTTTAATAATTCTATATTTTTAACATTTTTAAGGGAGGATAACTGTTTTATGAGTCCTCACGATTGATGTGATTCCTCATCTGTGTCTTCAGTACTTCATTATTTGCTTATTTGTCCTTTCTCTCTCTAATATTTCTTCTTATAGTAATGTTAATGTATCGTGGTAAAATTTACGGTGCAAACAATATAGTTTTTTGAAATTAACCTCGAAACCTTTTAATTTATCTGTTAATTCATGATCTATTTCATTTGTTAAGAGGTTAAACGAAAATTGTGGTTACACTTTTGTTTTGATAGACAAGTTTTAAAAACAGAACAATTGTTGATTTGGCCTTTTTTGTCATTTTTTTAAATTTTAACAATATTTATATTTCTGTGTTTTTATTTAAAGAATACTCAATAACAAAAATAAAGTAACTAGAATATTGGACAGTACAACATCAGACCTGACCAACCACTTAAATCCTACTCCTCGAATAAAGACATGGAGACACCCAGCACCAGCAATACATTCTCTAGATATCCAAATATTTTAAAAAACAAGAGCAAAACTGCTATAATATTTCCAATTGTCAAGATGAAGAAAAATAATGTACTGTTTCTTTGTTAAGAAGATAGTAAAAAGCCATCAGATATAATGCCTACCTGAACATCAATAGTGAACCTGCATATCCCTGTATTGAACTGAATATCAAAGTGAACTCGAAGTACAATTAGATAAAATCTTTATCTGTAAAATCCACCTCTCATATACTACTAAGTCAACATAAATACATATCATACATCTGTAAATCAAACTTTATCGCTGTGATTTGAACTTTGATAGGTGAGATACCAGATATTGTACTATAAGTGGGCAGACAAAATTCATAGATCGAAAACCTTTGTTGTTTTCAATTCTGAATTCAAATATGTCATGTGACCAACATTAATTGTCAGCGAAGAGTTTTCCTCCCTTCACAGAAGAGCTGTCAGCCTCACTACCAGTAGTAACTTGGAATATGAAACAAAAATAGTACAGCAGGTTTAAACAAGTCAATAAAAATAGAGCGTTATTCGTAAAAGTATTTGAATACCGGTGTCTGCAGTAATTATGTGGGACCAACGCAGACGATATAAAAAAATAACATGTTTTCAAATTGATCAATATTCACTGAGGTATTATTGCTTAAACTATTTCTTTAAAACATGTCCTTTTCATCTTTATTTGTTAAGTATAAATAGAATAGTAATTTAAAAATATGATACGATTGCTTTATTTCTAAACTACCATATCATTTTGGTATATATTATTTTCGTCTGACATACCAAGAAAGATGGCTGTTTTCAATGTCCGTAATGTGAATGTTACTCAAATGAAAAGATTCCAATGTATGTTGATTTAATGTTACACTTTCAAAAAAATGATTGGCTGTGTTCATTGTCACCACAAAGAAAAAAAAACGTTTAAAAAAATTCGATTTAAAAAAAATTGCGCTAAGTAGTTATCTCCATTTTAAAATCATAGTTAACCACACGAAAAGGCTGTCATCAATAGAAATGGACACCTATTTTATGGATTGCAAAAGTTATGATTTCTATTTCATTCTCTAATATCCAATGAATCTTGTCAGCACAAGTGCATTTCCTCTAAAAATTCTTATTGCTCAAAATTTGTCTTTGTAAAAGCATTTCAAATCGCTGTTTTAACTGCTTTAATAGAAAACACTATTTTTTAATGCCTTTTGAGTTTTAACATAAATATTTAAAGATTTCTTAAAAAATAACCAACTCATACGTACTGTCTTTGATATTATTCATACGACATAATTAGACCTACGGGACCAAACTGATGCAATAACAAGATTTTGAATTCGAAGGCACTTCATATAATATAATGAAAATAGCACTTGATAATGTTTCTTACTTTTTTGAAGTAGATGATGTTCGAGTACATTTAAATCTTTGGATAACACAATGAATGTTAATACATTTGTTCTAAGCATTGTAAAATTCTGGTATCGGATTCCCTTTCCTGAACTGCTCAAGACTCCTTTAAAAAGATAAAACTCCAGCTTTCAAATAAACTTCTTTTGATGAATCATCATTTATAAAACTATCATCTACAGATGTTATTCCTTAAGGAGATAACTGTATTGTATATAGGGCTTCAGGGATTTAATGGTCGCAAATTTAAATTTACTGGCGACGCGTTAGTGGGGCTAGTAAACAGATATCTGCGACAATCAAGTCATTGATTGATACCGTCAGAGCTTAAAATACAATATTGTTCATTCTAATACAACTACAACGTCAAATCATCCATTTTAATTTATTTTGTAAAAATATTTCCGTATTCCATTACTGTATACCTTACAACAAAATTATTTTCATTTACCTGTGTACAAAAAATCAAAAATAAAAGAAAATCAAAGGTTTCAAAATAACCGCCCACTAAGACGATGGTTGGTGCATTGATACCTAATTTTATGTTCTAAAGTACTTATTTCAGATTGATGAACAATTTAGTTTCTTTCCAATTTTGTCATTATTTTTAAAATAATCTCCAGAAATATGTCATGTGATTCTCGTTTAATGTTAAATGTTAATGCCTTCCAAGAAGTCCAGTTCCTCTGTATTTCTTTCGGAAATATAATTGAATGATAAGTTAAAATAATACTGTTTTTTTCAATTACCAGTCATTAACGACATCAAACACATCAACCAGATAATATTTTCAAATAAAGGTTGTCAATATGTTTTAACTTCTTTATTGTTTTGATTTTAATACTGGGTCGAATCGAATGACATTTAGTAAGTCTTGTAAAAATGTATCTGCTTTACTATTTTTATTCTACTACTGAGTCGAATCGAGCGACGTTTAATGAGTCTTGTAAAGATGTATCTGCTTTACTGTTTTTATTCTACAACTGAGTCGAATCGAGCGACGTTTAATGAGTCTTGTAAAGATGTATCTGCTTTACTGTTTTGATTCTACTACTGAGTCCAATCGAGCGACATTTAATGAGTCTTGTAAAGATGTATCTGCTTTACTGTTTTTAATCTACTACTGAGTCGAATCGAGCGACATTTAATGAGTCTTATAAAGATGTAACTTCTTTACTGTTTTTATTCTACTACTGAGTCGAATCGAGCGACGTTTAATGAGTCTTGTAAAGATGTAACGTCTTTACTGTTTTGATTCTACTACTGAGATGAATGGAGCGACATTTAATGAGTTTTGTAACGATGTAACTGCGTATTTTGTTCTAGTTCTTTAACATAGTTCTTTTAGTAAAAATCTGTAAAACACAGGAACATCAAAACAAAATGCGAGAACATGATTTATCAGATATTATTGGCTTTCAACAAGAGTTCAGTAATGCCAGTACTCTTATAACGATCTTTTGTGTCTTTTGTAGTGTTCTTAAATGTTTGTGCATTGTACCAATCTGATTATTAAAGCCATTTTAACTTATTTTTACTTTTTGTATTATATTGTGCTATTAAACTTTTTCAAGGGATAGGAGACAAGTTTTGCGCTCACAAACATGTCTAACCCTGCAACGTATGTACATGACATCAGTATTAAACTATTGTCAAGGGCTAGGAGACAGGTATTGCTCTCACAATCATGTTAAACCCCACAACGTTTGTCCATGATATCAGTATGAAACTATTGTCAAGGGATAGGAGACAGGTTGTGCGCTCACAAACATGTTAAACTCCACAACGTATGTACATGACATCAGTATTAAACTATTGTCAAGGGATAGGAGACAGGTTGTGCGCTCACAAACATGTTAAACCCCACAACGTATGTACATGACATCAGTATTAAACTATTGTCAAAGGCTAGGAGACAGGTTGTGCTATCACAAACATGTTAAACCCCACAACGTATGTCAATGATATCAGTATTAAACTATTGTCAAGGTATAGGAGACAGGTTGTGCGCTCACAAATATGTTAAACCCGCAACGTATGTACATGACATCAGTCAGTAGCTCAAACTCCGTACAGTGATTGTTTCCGTTCCGGAACTATTTTCCTTTACTCCATCATTAGTGTAGAGTAGTATGCGGATCAAAGCTTGAACTGCCGGGGAGTTTGTCAGTAGCTGTTTATCCTCTTGTTTATTGCAGTCTGTTATTCGTTTATTGTTTTTTTCATGAATTTATTCGTATTGGTTTTTACGTGTTAATTTTTATAGCGTATCATACAGTATGTGTTTTGGTCATTGTTGAAGTCATCACGCTTGCATATAATTGCATAAACCAACGTTATATAAAATGTTGTCTAATTAGCAATTATACCATATCTGCTTATTTTATATTAGAATGAACACCATTTTTTATAACAATACACTTATTTTTTGTTATTGCAACAATTGTGCAATTAAACGTTATACCATTAAAAGGTTAGAGAGTATATATACCTTTAATATGACTTTTTTCTGAAATGTATTAACGACTTAAGGATCAAATTGTACCAAAAGCACAGAGTTCATGGTGTATTCTAGAAGGTTCGTACATAACATTGAAATATATTTTGCACTCTTTCAAAAGCAAATATTTATATTTAACTTCTGTCAAATATTCATGATAATATGGATGATATAGAACTTAACCCGCGCAAGGACTGGACAAGATAGCACTCTAATTCAATTGAGATTTAATCACATACTAGTGACGATGTTATGATATGTGGTATTTCGATGTTGTGTAAAATGTCAAGATTGAAACGTTATAATAGATCATTTCATTTCAAAACAATACGAAAATAAAGTAACTGACTTTTGTGTAAAGAATTTCCAGTGTTGTTCTAACAAAATCATGATCAACATTTCGAAACTGCAGACACATATTCATTCCAATTAATATAATTTATACTCTGTTAAATTCTTATACAAACCAGTAAAATTCATAGCTTTTTGTAGATTTTTTTCAAATATCTGCAAACATATCTAAATTCTTGCATTTACAATTTTCAAAAAGTGTTAATAAATCGTATTGTTCTTCTTATATTCCTAGCAAACGTGTTGTGAATCTAAGAAAAAGCAGGCGAATCAGTCATTTTAATTCCAGCCATCTTAAATAACACTGTAAAGAAAAGCAATTTTGTTTGTGTTTGCAACAAGAAGTTTCCCGGTCTTTTTATCAAATGAAATAGCAGACGGTTCAAAGAGACCATGTTCTTTGGTCAGAATTTGTCTGTGGAGTTTTCCATCATTTGATATAATGGCCACATTTGACGAATCCTCTCCAACAACAAACACGTGACCGTCATTATCTACAGCGATACCTCCTGGACGATCCAGAACTGAATCATCTTCAAACCTCCAAACACGTGATCCCTCAAGGTCATAACAAACAACACTGTCATCATCTAAGTCAGTGCAGAATATGTTGTCGTTGAATACAGAAACGTAGGAACCTGACGATAAGTTACAACTGACCACGTGTAACGTAGTATAATTAAAAGTGTTTACTTTATATATACCCAGCCCTTCAACACAGACAAACAACGAGTCTTGATCACGTGTGATTCCAAATGGACGACCAGGCAGGTTGATGAACTGTTTTTTCTCTCGGCTCTCGATATCTATTATGTCAAAACCGAAATGTTCATAGGAAAATCCTGATGTGATAGCGAACGTTTTCTCATCGATAAATGTTATATCAAACCCGTCACTAGGACTAAGCATCATCTTATATTTAAATGTACCATCTGGCGCAATAACATTTAGCGTTTTTGAGAAATCATCAATGAACAAATATTCGCCATTAACTGACATGCAACAACCTCTAACATTCTCACAATGGGATGTAGTTTCCTTCTGTAGAATTAACTTCAAATCGTTAATGGTTTTCGTTGGTGTTACTTGCAAATGTGCGTGTATGTCATTCGCTCTGATTAAACAAATACTACTCGACTCAATTGGTATGAGTTCGTGACTTCGTGTGGCTTTGAATACTTTATGATGTTCTCGGCAGTCATCACAAATGGCTTCTTCACACTCCGTGCACCAGTGTGTTGATGGTTTGGTTATATGTCGCTCTGAACATGGACCACAAAGAGTTGTATTAGTTGCCATAGCGATACCTGAAATATGAATGCATACATTTTTTCATTCATAACATCATTTATAAAATGCTTCGCTGTGATTTGACTCCTCTGACATATTAGACGAAGTTAACCACTAACACCCAACCCCTCTACCAATACTAAGCACTTACTACCAACAAGCAACTCGACAACCCTAGCAACCAACACCCGACTCCTCCGACAACAATAACCACCAACATCCTACTCCTCCGACAACACTAACCACCAACACCCGACTCATCCAACAACACTAACAACCAGCACTCGACTCCTCCTACAACAATTACACCAAAATCCTACTCCTCCGACAACACTAACCACCAACACCAGACTCCTCCGACAACACTAGCCACCAACATCAGACCCTCCGACAACACTAACAACAAACACCTTCTTCTCTAACAACACTTACAACACACACCGGCAACACTAACTTCCAACATCAGACAGACCCTATGACAACACTATCAGTCAACAACCAACACCTGACTCCGACAACACTAACAACCAACATCGACCCCTCCGACAACCCTAACCACCAACACTCGACTCCTGCGAAAACACTAGCCACCAACATCCGACTCTCCGACAACACTAACAACCAACAACTTTCTGATCTAACAACACTTACAGCCGACACCCGACTCCTGCGGCAACACTAACCACCAACATCCAACCCCTTTGACAACATTAACAACCAACACCTGACTCCGATAAAACTAACTACCAACACCCGACTACTGCAACAACACTATTCACCAACATTTCACCCCGGACAAAACTCTCAACCGACACCCAACTCCACTGACAAAAATAACCACCAACTTCCCAACTCCAATAACACTAACAACAAACACCATATCCCTCTGACAACACTAGTCACCCACATCCAAACCCTCCGACAACAGTAATAACCACAAAACCTGACTCCAACAACACTAACCAGCAACATCCAAATCCTGTGACAACACTAACAACCAATATCCGACTCTTCCGACAACACTGACTACCAAATCCTGATTCCGCCGACAACACTTACAACCAACACCGGACTCCTCCCACAACACTAACAACCAACATCCAACTCTTCCTTCACACTAACCACAAACTTCCGACTCTCAAAAACACTAACAACCAACATCCCACTCTTCCGACAGAACTAACCAAACTCCAGACTCCTCCAAGAACACGAACAACCAATACCCGACTCTTCCGACAACACTAACACCCAACATCCCACTCTGCCGACAGCACTTACCACAAACTTCCGACTCCTCCAAGAACACTTACAACAAACAACCCACTTTTCCGACAGCACTAACCACAAACTCACGACTCCTCCAAGAACACGAACAACCAACACCCGACTCTTCCAACAACACTAACACCCAACATCCCACTCTGCCGACAGCACTTACCACAAATTTCCGACTCCTCCAAGAACACTTACAACCAACATCCCACTCTTCCGACAGCACTAACCACAAACTCCCGACTCCCCCAAGAACACGAACAACCAACACCCGACTCTTCCGACAGCGCTAATAGCCATAACCCAACTTCATTAAAATATCGGACCACACTAACTACCAACATCCGAATCCTCGGAAGAAATAGAAGCATTACCAATCAAAACCAAGCAATTTAAAGTCCATGGGCACGTGATATTGAAGTATCACACCTTCTATCTAGATTTAAACAGGATAACTTCTATATAGAAAATGAAGGTTATATATAGAGGCTTCAAACCTTCTATCTAGATTTAAACAGGATAACTTCTATATAGAAAATGAACGTAAGATATAGAGGCATCAAACCTTCTATCTAGATTTAAACGGGATGACTCCTATATAGAAAATGAACGTAAGATATAGAGGCACCAAACCTTCAATCTAGATTTAAATGGCATGACTTCTATAGAAAATGAACGTTAGATATAGAGGCACCAAACCTTCAATCTAGATTTAAACGGGATGACTTCTATATAGAAATGAACGTAAGATATAGAGGCACCAAACCTTCTATCTCAATATAAACGGGTTTACTTCTATATAGAAAATGAACGTTAGATATAGAGGCACGAAACCTTCAATCTAGATTTAAACAGGATGACTTCTATATAGAAAATGAACGTTAGATATAGAGGCATCAAACCTTCTATCTAGATTGAAACGGGATAACTTCTATATAGAAAATGAACGTTAGATATTGAGGCATCACACCTTCTATCTAGATCTAAACGGGATGACTTTTATATAGAAAATGAACGTTAGATATAGAGGCACCAAACCTTCTATCTTGATTTAAACGGGATATCTTCTATATAGAAAATGAACGTTAGATATAGATGCACCAAACCTTCTATCTAGATTTAAACGGGATGACTACTATATAGAAAATGAACGTTAGATATAGAGGCACCAAACCTTCTATCTAGATATAAACGGGTTTACTTCTATATAGAAAATGAACGTTAGATATAGAGGCACCAAACCTTCTATCTAGATCTAAACGGGATAACTTCTATATAGAAAATGGACGTTAGATATAGAGGCATCACACCTTCTATCTAGATCTAAACGGGATGACTTTTATATAGAAAATGAACGTTAGATATAGAGGCACCAAACCTTCTATCTAGATTTAAACGGGATAACTTCTATATAGAAAATGAACGTTAGATATAGAGGCACCAAACCTTCAATCTAGATTTAAACGGGATGACTTCTATATAGAAAATGAACGTTAGATATTGAGGCATCACACCTTCTATCTAGATCTAAACGGGATGACTTTTATATAGAAAATGAACGTTAGATATAGAGGCACCAAACCTTCAATCTAGATTTAAACAGGATGACTTCTATATAGAAAATGAACGTTAGATATAGAGGCACCAAACCTTCAATCTAGATTTAAACAGGATGACTTCTATATAGAAAATGAACGTTAGATATAGAGGCACCAAACCTTCAATCTAGATTTAAACGGGATAACTTCTATATAGAAAATGAACGTTAGATATAGGGCACCAAACCTTCTATCTAGATTTAAACAGGATGACTTCTATAGAAAATGAACGTTAGATATAGAGGCACCAAACCTTCTATCTAGATTTAAACAGGATAACTTCTATATAGAAAATGAACGTTAGATATAGATGCACCAAACCTTCTATCTAGATTTAAACGGGATGACTTCTATATAGAAAATGAACGTTAGATATAGAGGCACCAAACCTTCTATCTAGATTTAAACGGGATAACTTCTATATAGAAAATGAACGTTAGATATAGAGGCACCAAACCTTCAATCTAGATTTAAACAGGATGACTTCTATATAGAAAATGAACGTTAGATATAGAGGCATCAAACCTTCAATCTAGATCTAAACGGGATAACTTCTATATAGAAAATGGACGTTAGATAGAGGCATCACACCTTCTATCTAGATTTAACGGGATGACTTCTATATAGAAAATGAACGTTAGATATTGAGGCATCACACCTTCTATCTAGATCTAAACGGGATGACTTCTATATAGAAAATGAACGTTAGATATAGATGCACCAAACCTTCTATCTAGATTTAAACGGGATGACTTCTATATAAAATGAACGTTAGATATAGAGGCACCAAACCTTCAATCTAGATTTAAACAGGATGACTTCTATATAGAAAATGAACGTTAGATATTGAGGCATCACACCTTCTATCTAGATTTAAACGGGATAACTTCTATATAGAAAATGAACGTTAGATATAGAGGCACCAAACCTTCAATCTAGATTTAAACAGGATGACTTCTATATAGAAAATGAACGTTAGATATAGAGGCACCAAACCTTCAATCTAGATTTAAACAGGATGACTTCTATATAGAAAATGAACGTTAGATATAGAGGCACCAAACCTTCAATCTAGATTTAAACGGGATGACTTCTATATAGAAAATGAACGTTAGATATAGAGGCACCAAACCTTCTATCTAGATTTAACGGGATGACTTCTATATAGAAAATGAACGTTAGATATTGAGGCATCACACCTTCTATCTAGATTTAAACGGGATGACTTTTATATAGAAAATGAACGTTAGATATAGAGGCACCAAACCTTCTATCTAGATATAAACGGGTTTACTTCTATATAGAAAATGAATAGATATAGAGGCATCAAACCTTCAATCTAGATTTAAGCGGGATGACTTCTATATAGAAAATTTGTAAGGGTTCTGCGGAACCCAGTGTCTCGCCTACTTTTCTTTTAAATCGCAGGCTCAACAAAAATGAGGAAATAAATTAATAAAAATATTCCTTTTGATACTATCTTTTGATTGTAAGAAGCTTCTGTCCAAGTTTGGTAAAAATCCATGATATTTTATGAATCTAATAAATGTTTTAAAACTTTAACCGCAGACTGTATGTAATGTTAACTGGAAGAAAAACTAAGTCCATTTATAAGTAAAATACAGAAAAACAGGTACAAAATTTCCTTCTTGATACTAGCTTTTGATCATAAACTAAACTTCTGTCCAAGTTTGGTACAAATTCAGGATAGTTTAAGAAAGTTATTAAATTTTAAAAAATTTAACCACAGAGTGAATATGTGTGGACGACGCTGACGACGACGACGACGACGACGACGCCGACGACGGAATGTAGGATCGGTATGTCTCGCTTTTTCGACAAAATTCGAAAGCTCGACAAACAAGCACATTGACCTATATTTTATTTTTGCTGTTTTGGTACCTTTATCAATCCCCTATCAATATATACTAGTGGTATGAAAGGCTTGTTATTTTAAAACTGAGTAGCAAACTTCCTTAACTTGTCATTTGCATAGAGGTCAGATAATGATGTTGATATGAGTTACTGGTATCACTGAAATGGTAACAAAACTTTGAATTCTACGAAATGCTAAAAATATTCTACCCTGGAAATAAGTTTCCTTAATCTGATTTAAATTCAAATTATGTGTTGAAGCTTTCTATATCTGCATGGCAAAAACTGTTGAAATTGTTTTGGTCCTCATTATTTCTTAACATTGTTTTTGTTTGACCTTTCGACATTTTTTAGTCTTTTGAAGACGAAAAGTGAGTCCGGCCTATACAATCAGAAGACAGCTAACTTCCATCACAAAATAACGAAAACAGACACCTAAAAGATTTAAGAATCTGAACTGTAGGCACTATACTCAAGCTTGCAGCCACTTTTGGTGGATTATTTTAAAATAATTTAATTTTGGATGTAACGCGTCTTCCGATTGGCTGATGTTATTTTGTTTATAGACATAATTTTGTCGTGTGATCGTGACGTCATCAACGTTGTTTCGTGATTTACTCCGGTTTAAAATGGAATTAAGAATTAAATTATAAGAAATGACTGTAATGTTTTTTCCGCCTATTCGAAATAACATAAAAAATGTGGTGCACACTTTAACCCTCTTGCTGCCGGAGGGACACATGTGTCCACACCGACTGTGCCGGAGGCACATATGTCCATGTTTTAATTTTGCAAGCTTCTCATCATTGCTGTACCTCTTTCAAATAAACGATCGACGATTTAAAAGTGTAATATTTTTCTACAAAGACTCTCAAATGTAATGGTCATTGTTATATGACGTCATTATCGAATGACGTCATTGTTGGACATTTCACGTGACAAACGTTGAGCGGGCGTATTTTCTGGCACACGAAATGCAACGTTGAAAAACAACTGGCAGCAAGAGGGTTAACATAACCCGCTACGCGGGTTACACAGTGTGCACCACATTTTTGATGTTATTTCTTCATAGACAGAAAATTTTATTACAGTCATTCCTTAAAGGTTTGCCATACTTTCCGTCAGTCTGCTAAGAGGATCGGGATGGTGATTCTTCGTTTTTATTTTTCAACTTTTAGGCTATAAATTTTCTCATATTCTTAAATTTTTTATTAATTTTCTCTGTTCTACATGTATATATATCAGCACCCCATTATTCTCTTTTATCTATTTGTCTCTTTTCTCTATATTTAATCCGTACTTTTATCGTTTTATTCTAGTTGAAAACGATAATCGTAAAAAAAAAGTGCAATACTTGCGTAGTTCAGTATAACATATCAATAGCATTTCGGATCTAGCCTGTATTACATTTATATCGATATGATTGAGAATTTAAAATTAAGTTTTACTATAAACAAAATATCTATTTATATCATATCTGTCTGCTCAAATAAAATCAATTGTTTTAAACGTTCACAAATCATTCATTGCTTTATATTTTATGTCATTTTATAAGCCCCTTATAACAATGCATGACAACACATGTTATGTACAAGCCACGTGGTACAAACAAACTTTTAGAAACATTTTGAAACCAATTGGACTAATAGCTTTACATTACGATAAAAGATTTTATTACATTTACTTTCAAATATGCAATATGTTTATTGTAAATATAAATTTAATTCGTAATCATACCTGAACCAAATCTTTAAATGAGAATCACCTTCATAACAAGGAAGAAAAACGTCACATGATATCTTCTAAGTGTATGTCACATGATGTATACTAAGTACCTTTAAAACGAAACTAATAAAAATATTTATATTTCACCTTTGGACCCTATAGTGTGAGTTTCAATATGAAAAATTCTCTTGGACAATTCCTTCAAAAATTTGGCTACGCTTTACTAGATCGATTTGGTGTCGCATTGACTCTTTTCAGTTTTGAAACTTTAAAAGGTTTTAATTTCATTCAAATGATCACATCGGATCAAATATCTCTATTTTCTATGTCTTTTGATATATATTTTTTAATTCTTTGTTGTTTATTAACGTTTTCTACACGCCTTCTTTTTTCATCAAGTATAATCACATAATGCGACATTTTTTTTAATAACATGCTAGGTTTGAGATGTTTCCGAAACGGTTAGTCAAAGTTCCCATTCGAAGTGCACGTTTCATTTTTTGCCTAGATATGTGAAATTTGTAAGAGTAACTAGTCTGTGTTATATACTACTAAAGAGTGTTGCATGACTTTGTCTAGCAATGCAGGTCTATAGAATTATTAAAACATGCTGGTCATACCGGCATAATTTTAGAGGGTCTGAAATGGGTTTACAAAATAGAGACTAATAGACAAAATGTGCAGAAAAAAGAGGAAACAATTTTTACGAATAGAGAAAAATAGGTCAAAAATAAAGATAGAGAATAATTGGGTGCTAAAATATATAAAAAAAAAATAGAAAATAATGAGCAAAATTTATAAAGAATAGAGAAACCTTACCTATGTACACATCGGATTTCTGCATTTTGTGCTGCTGAATATTCGTTTTTATTTTACCTCCTATACATTTCTAGGAATATGATTGGTTAAAAGCGTCCGCGTGGAGACCGTGTATATTCACTAGTAACCCGAATTTAGCTTGAAGGGACAAAAACGTATTAACGCTATTTGAATGAGATTAATCGTCATTTGATAAAGATTGACAAAAATTAACAATTATTTTTAATTCATTTCAATCCATATCAAATTATTTTAATGCCAGTCAAATAGATTCGCTTGAAAAGGACATGTTTTAAAAAAAATATTAAAACAATATTACTTGAGTGAGTATTGATGAATTCTATTACATCTGATATCTTATCTTCTATGTTGGTCTCGCATCCGTACTACAAACTCCGGTATACAAAAATTTTACGAAAGACGCATTCAAATGGCAAATCGATTACCTTGTTTAGACGAAACGCGCGTCTGCGTATTAAATCACAATCCTGGTACCTTTGATAACTATGCTGTATTGCTTTTGTTCCACATACAGTCGTAAAGGACAACTCACAACCATATATATTTTGTTAAATTACTACTGGTAATGTTGGTCATATGACATATTTGAATTCCGCATTTAAAACAACAATGTTTATCCGATCTATGAATTATGTCTGCCCACTTATAGTACAATATGTTGTATCTCACCTATCAAAGTTCAAATCGCAGCGATAAAGTTTAATTTACTTGTACAACTCTTTGTGGTCCATGTTCAGATCAAAAAAATAAACCGTAATCAATTACATCGAAGAACAATTCATTCCTTTAATAGATGTTTTAAAGGAATGTTATAAATACAAGTAAATACATATTTCAGGTATCACCATGGCTAATTTGTTTTTGGGATTAAGGAGGGTCTGGTTTGGGTGGGGGTTTGGGAGGGTGACCTTCAATTCTGTAATTTTTAAGTCATTTTTCTTTATTCTTTATAGATTATGCCCATTATTCTCTATTCTTTATATAGTAGCTCGCCATTATTCTCTATTCTTTATATAGTAGCTCCCCATTATTCTCTATTCTTTATATAGTAGCTCCCCATTATTCTCTATTCTTTTTTTTTTTTTTTGGTTCATTTTCTGTATTTTTTCTTTTTCTTTTTTTGCCCTTTATTCTTCACTTTTTGGCCATTATTCTCTATTCTGCAAACCCCACCTAGACCCTCATTTAAAGAATACTAAAACGCCCTACTAAAACACTTTTGGTCATTCTCTGTATTTCGCCATCTGTGGTATAGATCTAGTAACTTTAATAAACCAATATTGGTTTTGCATGAAAACAATAATATGACTAAGTCTATGTAAAGCTGCACGTCCTCAGATTGATTCGTTCAACCACACTTTTGTATACAGAGCCGTATATACATGTATATAAAATAAAATTTATACAGTGTGCTTATGAACATGCAATTACGATATATAAAGGGTCGGTAAATTCCATATTGGGCGAGAGCGAGCTGTGTAACGAATGTATCTTACCAACTACTTAATATGAGGAATTTAGACGTAGTTGTAAGTCTTCAAATCACAATTTTATCACCACATTAAACAGAACAGTCAATTATTTACATTGAGAAAATCAGCGTCTCTAAGACATGTTTTGCTAAAAGCATGGAACTTTTATGATAGTTATGTCTGTTTATAATGTATGTTTACAACTTTGAGAACTAACACCGTTTTTTTAAAAGGAACCTTAAATTCTCCGTCGCCATGCTCGTCCGAATTTAATTATGTCTTTACTAAATTCCTAAATATAAATTAGAATAAACTCTTTCTCTTGCAAATAATGATTAATAACATAACAATCAAATATAATTAATAACAATATTCAAATTGACATTTTCATACAACAAATTGTCTAACACATCATTTTATGTAAATGAACATAAACTCTATTTGATCCATATTCATAAATATGAAAATAAACGGCAAACTGTACGTTGTAGTTATTGTGAGCTTCTTCTATGAACTGACAGCTCAACAATTTCTTTACATAATATAATGGAACCCACACTTTACATCGCAAAAGAATTGCACGTGCATATATTACCAATATATCTAAATCAATAACAAGAACCCGTTTTACAAACGCTCTAACCAGTTTTGAACACATAGATAGTATATTAAAGAAAATCCCTAAAGTCAAACGAAAAGAAATATATTTACTCTACATCTAAGCGTGTATTGTCACGTTAGGGATCTACCATTTGATTTTTATGGGGAGAGAGGATGAAAATCTTGTCCTGCATTTTTTTTAGTTGTAATCTCTGTCCTGCCTTTTTATTTTTCACTCTATTCGGTCCTTCCTTTTTTATTAGTTTATCCTGACTTTTTTACATAAGTTGTCATCCTGCCTTTTTTGTGGCAAAGTTGCTCATCCTGCCTTTTTTTCATCCTAGCCCCCATAA
Organism: Mytilus coruscus; assembly: GCA_017311375.1. NCBI lineage: Eukaryota > Metazoa > Mollusca > Bivalvia > Mytilida > Mytilidae > Mytilus > Mytilus coruscus. The sequence goes on along the minus strand of JAASAO010001915.1, from coordinate 4,828 downwards.
AAATAAAATCAAATGGTAGCTCCCTTATAAAAAAACGTAACACCACTTCTAACCGTGTATTAAAATAAAACACGCCCACTGACCGAATATCAATTATACACGGTTTCCTCGTTTCTTTTTTTGCGTCTATCTGGTATTGAATTGACAAAACATATCCATGAAATTTATGGTTTTCGTGGACATCAATCTTCTATATTATTGAAAATAAGAGGACCTCTCTTTTAGATTAGTTGTCGAAATAAAATGAATTGTCTCCCTTTAAGTATATAAGAAAGGCTATGTTTTTTTCTTTCTTTTCTCTTTTCTACACACATGTTCTACAACAGCGAAATAATCCCTTGTCTGAGGGACAGTTCCTTATTTAAGGGATATCTTTCGTTTGGATGGTTGGGGGTTCCCAACCGGTTGAAACAAGCTACACATGTTTATTATGAAATGAACAGTTTAATACAAATGCAAAATCGGTGTTTCTATACTACATTTTGTACTTAAATATATTTTCTTTGAAGCAGAAAATGCAATCTTGGAATAGTTTTCAAGCCTTATTGTTACTTAGATGTGACAAATGAGGAAACTATTAAGATTGCATACCTTCATTTAGTTTTAAATGATTCCCAACAGGCAAATAGTACATGCCTATTCAGCACGATCATTATTTTTTCGACTTTCCACCAGGATGATCAGCGGATTTTTGACAAGTGGACTACTTACAAATACAAATACAAGTATTGAAATCAAAGTTATGCCCATTTCGAAATATGCCTACGTTTCCAGGTCAGGAACTAAAATAAAATAATTTGGTAGGTTCTAACAATGCTCGATAAGGATGAAGGGGCAAGAAGACTCGGAGTGCTAATGATAAAAAATGGAATGTAAAAATAAGGAGATGTAGTATGATTTTTAATGAAACAACTATCCACCAGAGTTCAAACAAGTGGATATAAGGAATTATAGGCCTTGAAAAACACATAACGTTTAGTCGATTATAAAAGGTCCCGACATGAAAAATGTGAAACAATTCAAACGAAAAAACTAACGTCCTCTAATTCAGAACAAAAACAATTTACGAAAAACAAATATGGCAGACATGAACCAACGACAACAACTGAACAATAAGCTCCTGACAGATGTGGCATAAGAATATCTGTGTAATTTTCAATATCTCAAATAAATGAATGTTTTTTTTTCACCTAATATCAGATATACAAAATATCTCTTGTCGATATGAATATTAGGGGACGACCATTTGATTTAAGGGTGAACAGGAGGATTCTTTGCGGATTGGCTATTCATTTTCATCTGTTGGTTCGCATGCTTACTTTTTTTTCCGCGCGAAAATTTATTTTCACTTTTGTACACATCTGTAGCAAGGTTAAATACTTTAAGCTTTGACAAGGCCAGGATATTCATTTTAAAAATCCTCCAGCCCCTCCCCAACTACCCCTCTAGAAAATCGAATGGTCGTTCCCTTACTTATAATCGTCATATTACGAATACACAACTACAGATCACCGTACGCCCTTCAAAAATGAGCAAAACCCATACCATATATATATATATAACTATAAACGGCTCCGGAATAATAAAATGTCAAATAGATCAATAGAGAAGACTTACTACCGAATTTGATCTAACAGCATAAGAAAACTCCTGTACTACAGGCTACCGGCTAACGTACACAGAAATGGATGTGGTGTGCCCAATATGAACAATCCCTCTAAAATAGGACTTTAGTATAACATCACACACAGTTAAATGAATGCTTACTGACTTCTTCGCCATTATTTCTCTGATGGAAAGTTGTCACATTGGCAATCATACTACATGTACATCTTCTAACTTTTATATTAAAAATTTTTATTTCTCACTCGCTGACAAGGAGTTGAACACCCTCAACTATAGGTGCGGATTCAGGCAAGGGCACACCCGACACCCCATCCCTAAAACGAAAAAAACGTAATAAAAGTAAATTTACAGCCAATTTTGCGTCAAAATAAGGTCCTCTAATTCCTAATTCTCAGGAGCGCCTTCTTAACATCAAATTCTAGATCGGCGCCTGAAGTATGCGAAAAGATATAAATCTTTGCAGAAAATTTATCAAGTTTTTCCCTAAACTCTCAAAAGCAAAGAAACAATTTTAATTTTATCGCAATCGCTGATGAGCGCTCGACTTTGCTAGCGACCACTACAAATGAATTTTGATTGACCAATAACCTGCGTCCTCTTTAGTTTCACTTTCACTAGACTTAGTCCTTACGCTTGAATGGAAAATAAATGTTGTGTTGTCTTATAAAAATAAGAGGATGTGGTATGATTGCCAATGAGATAACTCTCCACCAGTAACCAAATGACATAGAAGTTGACAACTATAGGTCACCGTACGGCTTTCAACAATGAGCAAAACCCGTACCGCATAATCAGCTATAATGCCCCGAAATGCAAAATGTAAACCAATTCACACGAGAAAACTAACGGCCAGATTTATGTACAAAACAATAAACGAAAAACAAAAATGATATACAGCAACAAACTACAACCACTGAATTACAGGCTGCTGACTTTGCTTATACAGAATGTGACGGGTTTAAACTAGTTTGTCTTGTCTTGTATCATCTTCATATTCCTTTGATACAGTCGCTGTTTTTTAATCTCCGGCGCAGAGTTCATATCCGTTCCTTACATGCTCTGCAATACTACACTTAATATTATTAGTTACAATACATAGTGTGCTAGTGACCTAATACGATATATATGGGGTCAGTAAATTACATATGGGGTGAGACCCCATATATATCGTAGTAGGTCACTAGCACACGATGTAACGAATTTATCTTACCGACTATCTTAACATGTGGTGTTTAGACTAGTGGCATATCAAATTGATCGAGTTTCAATACCTTAGTATTAAGAACCTACTTCCATTGGTCTATACAAAAACAAATGCCAACAATAACAATTTGTTAGCTTCAAATGTGTTTTATGAATTTATTTCAATCGTTCATCATCAATTTCTTCGTCTGTTGAAAACTTTAAGATTTTCCTCATCACCGTGTTGTTTTTATAAAGGGACGTAACATCACTACAAACCGTGTATTGAAATAAGCCCCGCCTACTAACCCAATATGGAATATACACGGTCTCCACGCGGTTGCTTTTAACCAATCATATTCCTAGAAATGTATAGGAGGTAAGATAAAATGTCATATTGAGTGTAGTGTTACGTAGTATTGAACGGAACGAATATGATTTCTGGATGTTTTTGTGCTGCTGTGGTATATGTTACATTGCTGAGGGGAGTGGCACGGGGGTTCTCATTTCCCAAATCCCGTTTTTTTTCTGTTTTTTTTCCTCTTCCCATTTTTTCTTTCTTTTCCCCAAATCCCCTATATCCTACATTCCTACATTTCCATTTTTTACACCCTATAACCCACATCCCCACATTTTGTACCCCTAATATCCCTCATACCAAAAGCATATCATTCCCCTTACTACATTTTCCATATTCTTAATATGTTATTTTTTTCTGTGTCTTAACTCACGCCTGATCATTGTCGGCAATATTGATAAGATAAGATAAGATATTTTATTCGTATAAAATCCAAACAGTCGGATTGCTACTTAAAGTCATATGAAACTTCAAATTAAAAAAAAAGTTGAATATGTTTTATATACGTGAATAGCTAAGTTTTTACTATAAAACAAGTGAACGTGAACTATCTTTGGAAAGAAAATCCTTTATATTATCAAAATCTTCATAAATGTACATACATGTATATTGAATTATTGACTTCCCAGACACTAATTTTCCGATATTTTCCCGTATGCAGTGACTTTAACTACGAGACCTCTCGTTATTACTTCGGCCACAGCACAGCGCAAGTGCGAGGGGAAAACCGTGATGAAAGAATGTAAACAAACGTGCTATGGAAGGTAAATAGTACAAGAAATCATTTAACAACTGTTAAGGAAAGGTTTAATTAACAAATGGGAACGCATGGAAAATATAAAAACTAAATGTCATGGCTGTTTCAATTTCACTTATTTGTCATGTTTTCCACGTGCTTTGTGTTTATTGTTTATCAATGTCACGATCCGGTAAACTTCGGCAACAAACTCGAAAGTTAATTAGCTTGCGATCAACAGTAACTGAATGAAACATTATTTGTCCATTATACGTTATAAATTCGTAATAAATATAAAAAAAAAAAGTGCATACAAGACTTAGTTTAGTATATATGCATGCATTGGTTCAATAATTTCGATAACATTAAAATTTCAAGATACTCGTTTCATATGACTTAATTCAAACACAAATAAACAATAAACAATACAAATATGTTACATTTACAAAAAATATTTAAATGTTAGACGCCATACCTCCCTTTAAATTAGCATAAAATTATTATATTTAGAAGAAATTCCGCTTGACTCTTATTTTATACATATATTAAGTTATATTATAGAAAAAAAGATATACACGTAAAATCAACATTTCATACACAATTGTTGATATTGTTTCAGTAATTATACATTTCACTTATGCCATTAACAATAATCATCAAAATGTCATATTCTTCACAAGAGAAAATGAAATTATTTTTCTTTCCATTATACTCATTGAAATAAAACTAGGAACAATATCAGAAATTTCATTAAACATGTTCAGGCTAGAGTTATTGAGTTGTGCACACATTATTACAAAATGGAATGCATCGTCCACCTCTATATTACATAGGGGCACATTGTTTTACTTTCTAAAGCTATTTTGTTATACAACACGTTCAAAGCTAGCGTGCTGTAACTTATTCTTATTTTAGCATAGTTTTGA
>JAASAO010000154.1:0-23983 GCA_017311375.1 Mytilus coruscus | reverse complement strand
CAATGAATACTCATGAAAATATTTTTAAGAACATAAATAAATACTATGAAATGTTATATATATGAGTAAAAAATCCTAATATCTATGCATACGTATCGAAAAATTGTGTTTGCGGATGAAATGTCATTTATATCATGTGTATTGAATAATTGTGGGCAGTGTACATATCTGTCTGGCAGGTATCCTATTACCACCTGCCATTTATTCATCATCCAACATAACTTTGCAGTCATCAGATGTTCAGTACTTCAGTACTTTGATTCATTCATGTCAGAAGCCATTTCAATTCTTCCACAGTTAAAAGTTTTAACAAATTTAGATATATATGTAAATATTCAACATTAAAACATGGAGACATTCAACATGTTCAAAACAGAAGAATATCCGTTTTAGCAGAACGTGTATGTAATGTGCGAATCCTGAAATGTCATTTTCACTGTATTCGTGATGAATTTCTGATGTAGAATGATAAATAAACAGACGACAAATTCATGATTTTTGAATAAAATAAGAAATAACATATAATTCATACTGTTTTTATAAATTCATGATATATGTATGAGATGCGGACGGATTTTCATCGCGCCTACAGCCATTCATGTACAAAATTGATACACAAATAGATAAATATTAAGAATAGTTCACGAACAGAGCGTGCAAGATATTTAAAAGTAGCAGTTAAGTTTTATTTGCAGAAAACACTTTTAACATAATTATCAATGTTGTATTATTAACTCAAAACAGGTTTTGTTATTCAGCTTGTTGATATTGAATCAACACTGTGGGACAAATTTGCAATTCCAGAATTGGCAAATCTGACTTTGTCGGTTTACAAGATATCAAAATATTTTTGCCCAAGTGATAGATAGTCAAAAAATTAAATTTCCCATATGTCCCAACATGTCACCGTTGTCACTGTTGTCACCACAGCTGATTAAAAGTACATTTCCCATGGGAAATTTAAAAATTCCCATGGGAATATTCGAAGTTCCCATGGGAAAAGTTAAAGTTCCCATCGGAAAAAGTACTTTTCCCATGGGAATTTTAAAGTTCCCATCGGAATTTTACAGTTCCCATGGGAAAAGAAGAATACAGAGAGTTCCCATGGGAATTTAACTTTTCCGATGGGAACAGTTTATCTTCCCATGGGAACAATTTTTCTTCCCATGGGAACAATTTTTCTTCCCATGGGAAAATTTGTCTACCTTGGGGAACCATTTTTCTACTCATTGAAACAGATATTTTATGTATGGAACATGTTTTCCGTTTGATTGTTTTTCTCCTTGAAAAATAAAAATTTGTTGAAAATGCAGGATTTATGTTAAATTATTGCAGTATGCAGGTTTTCTACAAAATGTCAATATGGTTTCATATCTAAAGCTGCTCTCAACATGCAACTTCCATAAAAACTCTGATTATCCAGTTAAATATGAAGCAATGGCAAGTAAGTTTTAAATAAGTTGTGCGTGTGTGTTGTGAATACAAATTTCTATTATTGAACTTATTGGAAAATAGATAATAAATGTTTAACAACTTTTTCCGGTGCTTAAAAATACCCCATTTTTAATATTTTTTTGCAAAATACATGACCCATAAAACAAAAACACTATAACCATGATAACATGCTGAGATAATATATTCATTTACAATCTGTATACACGTGCGTAATTAACGGGTTCTGGTTGAATGAACATGAATTTCGATCGATTACACACAGATGACGATCAATAGAGTGTGGCACGTGTCTTTAAAACATTTACATGGTAATTACTAAAGATGTGATTATATAATTTGGAATTATTTTTTTAATTTAAAATAACATAGCCTACTTTCATATTTCATGTCCTTTGTGGCAACTGTATCATCACATCATGTCCCTAGTGCGTATTATTGAGGTGGTCATTAGTGGTATTTCTACGGACGTCTTTATTTCAATATTTTGATTCCTTTCGTATTATATTTTGTATAGGCAGTTTATGTAGATGAATTACAAGAACAGAAAAAAAGTAAATTGAAGTCATATTATTAGTCTCCGTTGTATTGTTTTAAAAACTTAACATTGACATGGATTAGTGATTTCTGTGACATATTACATGTACATGTACCAAACGTACAAGTTTGTTACTTTGAGGTTTTTTTTTGTGTGACTTATCTTCGTTTTTGTTTTGTTTTTGTTTAAGCACATGTTATTTTCAAAAGTAGCATATGGGATTGAACACAAAATACATAAGATAATAACGAAAAACAAAATAGAAATAGATGTAATACAAACTATAAACAAAAACGAAAATGCAATATAATATTTTTGTAATATGAACTGGCGTGAAAAGTAGGAATTCAGAATTTTAATTGTATGCGAAGTTCTGAATCTTTGTGTAATTCTGATATAAGATTGCACAGATTCAAAAATTGCTTTACTTTGCTGAAATGTATAAAGGTCACCGTGAACAGGTCAATTGGTATAAAATATCTTTTTAAAATCAAAAACAATATTTCTCTTGCTTCATTGTCAAATGGGCACTCGAAAAAATTGTAAATACAATCCTCAACAGCATGGCTACAGCTGCATGCGGGATTTAGTTTAATATTAACACAGATCTGCATGCGGGACAGGGCGGATCCAGCAATTTATAAAAGGGGGTTCCTAACCCAGGATAAAGGAGGGGGTTCCAACTATATGTCCCCATTCAAATGCATTGATCGTCAAAAAGGGGTTCCAACCCCCCCCACCTGGATCCGCCACTGCGGGATTTAGTTTAATATTAACACAGATCTGCATTTAAGGAGCTTCGCATACTTCTGAACCATGAATGATATAAAGTTTTCTAACACCACAACTAAAGAAGAAGGGTGGCTGTTTTATATTTCAGAAAGTCCATATGTCGGGGTTTAAAATTCTATTCAATAGAAGTAGATGGGAAAAAAGATGTTTTGGTTATATCTAGTCTATGACGCGGGTACTACATAGTTGTTACTAATTCGTAAATCATAATTTGAATTTGACCAATAATTGGGAGCATTAAATCGCAGAGATAATCAAGGGCAGTCTCTTTATGTAAAGAATATAACACAATGAGCTTTCTTGACTTTCTTCTGTCTACTAGCAATTTCCGCCTATTTCGAGGTGTCAGACGACCAATTAAAATCCCATCTGTTCAACCAAATTTTTCAATTTTCACAGCTTTCTAAATAATTTACCTAAAGTTTAACTTCAAAGAAACCAGGTATATCCTGAATTGTACATGTATCACCTTTCTACATGCCAATTTTCAACCCATGTTTAAAGTCTTATAAGAAAATTCTGATCTTGAAAACACAGGTACTACCAAAATAACTCCCGGTTTTCTGGAAATCTTAAATTAGTATACTATGTAGCGCATTAATCCTGAATTTTTAATGCAAACTCATAGACAAGTGAATTTTGGCTCAAAATGGTCTAAATATATTTCCTTTCACCAAAAGTTTCATTTCTGCAACTTTGTTGGTTAGTTTACGTAAACAATGACATCAAAAGCACTATTTTGTGTCAGAGTAGGGCTACTTTACATACGTTCTAAATTGGAGGAGTAATTGGTGGTCTGACACCTAAACGAAATATGTAGCTTAACGACTGACATATGTATGCATATTCCATAATTAGTATAATAAAGGTTAAGTTTATACGATCAAATTTATTTCTTTATAATGCATACTTCAAGTTTTCAAGTAAATATAGGGGAATTAATTGAGAGCAATTTCTCTTAAGGGTTCTCTCATATATAGTTAGAAACCCCTGAGACTACTATAACACTTTATCACCTAATTATTTTCTCTATTCTTTATTTGTCGGTCCATTTTTCTCCATTCTATACTTGTTTTGCCCCTTATTCTCCATTCTAAAAAAACCCATCCACACCCTCCTGAATCCTACCACAAGTGCACCGACGATATTTGACAAGGTTTACTACAATAAACATGAGGTTTACTACAATAAACATGTATATTGGGCACTCAGCAGTGAAAATATCTTACAAGTATAGAATAAAAGTTTACTGCAATAAACGGAGCCTCGTGTATCTTGGGCACCTAGCTGTGAAACAAAATTCATCTCCCATGCTTTTGAGACTACCTGTCTTTACAGGTAAAATATTTGTATATTAGATACAATTAACGGACGTGTAGCAAAACAATGTAACTGTAAGATTGACAAGATTAATCACATTCACATTTTCAAAAGTGGCCGCATAATAACAAACTATTAACAAATTATTAATGATTAAAAACAAAATTTAAATATGAATAGAGATAACTACATTTGAAAAATAAAAACTATTTTCCTTTTTTTTTTGATTAATTCAATTTTGTTTTTAATTTATTTTTAGAAGAAAAAAAATAATATCCGATACTGTTATAGATGTGATATATGTCGTCTGCTACGGTCGAATACAAAACTACGGTTAAATACGAAACTACGTTAAAATAACGTAGCTAACTATACCGGAGACTCAGATAATCCGATAAATCGATAGTGACCAATCTCTGTGTTATAGTAGTCTCAGGAAACCCTAATTAACTAGCGGTGTTCCGTGTAAAATTGTTTCCTATATTTTTTTATCTGGGACTAATATACATTTATAAAATCTTTTTATGTCCCAGTATTTATATAATACCTTTATTTAATTCCTTAACTTGACCATCAGCATGGCTAAGGAAATTATTGCCAGAGGTACTGTGAGGTGACCCTTCCAGGTATTCAAGCGATTTCTATCGGGCTTAAAAACTCTTATTACACGTAATGCAGGTTTACGCACCACACCGCCTGCTGAGCAGTGTACGCGCGGACGGTAATTTGGAACTTTATTTTAAAAATCATCTGTTATAATATACATCATGTGTACATTGATATACTATATCTTACTAAACTCATACGTGTAGTCAATTTTACTACCAGTTGTTTATGAAATACAGTTCTCGTGCAATGAATGATATTTAATTCCAACCAAAGATTTGAGGAATTAACAATTTATTGAGATATTTTCCATCGGTAAAATTTGAAAATGTAAGTTTGTACTACTTGTCAATAATAATGGATATTTCAAAACATTTAAATATTAATTCACAAAATTAACGCTTGCCGATCGTTGGTTTAGAAAGATAGAAAGATTCGGAACTAACGATAGTCACAATTATACATATGTATTTTGAAAAAAGACAAAAACCGCCAGAACAGATCTGATTTAAATCCAGGGTCCGTATATGCATAATGATACTTAAGTTAAGATTTGACCCGAACGGACGGATTTTCTACATGTTCTACAATAAATTTATACTACGATTGAATATTGTTTTATGCATATATGTCCAGATCTATATAGAACTTACTTTGCTTCGTCGAAAGTACGAATATAGAAAAATCACAGATTTATATTTCAACTAGAACGTTCTAGAACAGTTAAAGAAATCATTACAATTGTTAGTTATTTTGTACATGCATAACTATAATGCGAACCTTGTGAAATAGCACGTGAAATCCCAACTAAGCGTGAATTCTTTGGAAAAGCGACGGTTCTATTAATACCTATTGTCAATTTCAAGTTCTGTTTCGACATGCATTGTAATATATGTCACTGGACGTTAAAATTTCATCATTAATTTCGTCTTCGTCAAATATTGCTGTTGGTTTCTTTTCTTTTTTTTTCTTATTACATATACATAAATACACCACAAGTTATTCCTATGTAATCTCATTTAGATATTTAATGCAAAGTAAATTTTAAAGATGAAAGTCGTATTAGTTCGATAATGCTTCAAACTAAATATAAACTGAGAATATATGTATAACTGCCATATTCCGAATCCCGGACATTCATTTGTGTAAATGAAGAAAAGATAACAATGATCGGTATCTGAGTGAATCTACGTCTCAATCAAGCTTCATAAAGATATTATAAAATATTCAAGATTTACAACTTTTCTTGAATATGATTGCCAATGAAATAAACTATGCAGGAGATTTCAAATTAGCCCAATTAATTTGTGTGTGTACTATAACAACTGAAACCGTAATTCTGCTGTAGTGCACGTCGATCGTATCTGTAACAGGAAGGCGTATGGTAACCATACTACCTTACTAAGTTCAAAAGTACATAACAACCCTTTCTTTGTGCATTATACGCTCAGGAACATACATCATACTATTTTGCATGGATTGGTAGCAAATGTTACTTTTCAACTGTAGTCCTTAACCAAAAGCGTTGTTTTTTCCATCTGACAAGCTTAATTTTGGATCAAATGATCATACAAGTATGGAGGCTAGGATTTATAATTCGGCTAGTCTGGATGACTTCGTGCAATACCCTGCTCCGTATTCATTATAGTTTTACATAAATCGTTTAAATTTTAGATCCTTCAGTTTGCATATAAATATGATATTTCAAATTTCATATGGCTAGCTAAGTACAACCTGCAAAACATTTTATTTGATGTCGCCAATAGTAAACATATAAAATGAAACAATAACTTACTACTAGTATACCAATATAGACTTTTGTTGTATGATTATACAAACCGAAATCACTACTAGACGAGGGGTTGACACGCTCAAATTAACAAAATTGTGTTTCAAAGAACCAATGCACCAAATTGATTTTATAGGATTTAGTTTAACATTTTAACCTGTTCAAGGAATGTATTACTTGACAAGAACAATTTAAATGTAGGACAAAATCGGCTTACAACACGAAATTTGTTCAAAGAATAGTACCAAGCATGTGACAAAATGACGGGTATGTAACAGAGGTATCGCAATTGCAGATGGATTGGTGGATAGTTACTGTTTGTTCAACGTTCAGTGACAAGTATCTCATGCATATTGCAAGACCAAACTAAGTTGGGCAGACGACAAAAGCGAAATTGTGACAAATTCGTTGTTAAAATTTATTTTCAAGTGTTATTTAGGAAGTCAAACATGTATATGCAAAGTAAATTTTACTATTATTTATTGAATAATACAAAAGATCAAAATCTCTAAAGAAAATAAACCCGGTGAATGACACTCCTTGTTGTTGAATTTGGGTTTGGCTGACCTTAATTGATATTATGTTTTAAAACAATTATTCAAATTAAATATACAATTATTTTACTTTTTTTTGGGGAAGGGGGAGTCATTCACGGACCCTAAAACATAACAATAATACAGGCTTATAGTATTTTGAAGCATTTTTGAAGCATTCAAATATAATGAAACACATGATAATTTTTACGAATAAAAAGAAAAAGCAAGTCGGCCAAAAAATGATTGATATTTCAAAGAAAAATGTATAGTGTGTTCATTGTAAACTTAAACCAGAATGCGTATAAATGTCTCTATTATAATAGTCACAAACCATTTCCAGAATTAAAAATCAGCGATTTACCATTCATGCAATAATATTTTGTCGAAAGTGATCGAGATGCCCTTATTAGGTAATTCAAATTCTCGGACACTTATTTTTTCAGAACACGTTATAGTTAATATCAGAGCCATATAATACATGTATTATATCTGGGACTTTAATACTAAGTATAATAGTCCCAGATTATATTATCTGTTAATATGCATCCTTCTTTTAAAGCCTTGTTTTTCTTAAACACTTTAGGACCGTATATCGGGGCACTGCCGAAAATAATCTTTCAAAAGCAAATTTAAGTTTCAACCTTTAAAACTTGTATGTCAGATAATTTGACCACATGACAAGACATTCTACAATAAACATAGGTCAGATTCCGATGTAAGACACGTGCCGTTACAATAGCCAGTTTACACGCATCAGCGCAAACAGGTTTGTCGAATAGGCCAGTTGATTGGAGGAAAGTTTCCGACAACCACGCCTACCTTAAACTAATACCCAATCAAACGCCTTTGACAAAACATAAATAATACATGTATAAGATTACAGAGATTTGGTTGCGTATACAATATTTGAAAAAGTTTAGACTCTTAATTCAAACTTAGAAGTATAGAATATGCCCGTAATGCAAGTTTCTCAATTTTACAATAAATTTTATACATAATATCACCTACCTAGTGAGGAAAAAATACAAATTTAAAAAAAAATTGCAAATTAAAACTATTTCGAATTGTTCTCTATGTGTTATAGTAGTCTCAGTCTATTCGTACAAAAAATCACCATCAATTAAAAAATCAAATATTTCTTTCACCTGTAACCAATCGGAAAAATAATTCATTTTAGTATTTGATCTAGATGCAAAAGACGACAATGCTCCTTACAGTTAAAACAGTCTACTCCAAATTTCATAGCGTATACAGAGCTTGACATATACCCATTACTGTCCTATGTAAAGTTGCGAATGATACATTTCTAGAGTATACTTCTTAATGGAAAGAAAGTAAAATTTGTGTTGAATTATACAAACTTGTGTTTTATATTATGCTATTAACGGAATAGAAACTAAGTGGATATCATATACATCTATGAAAAATATTTTTGATAATTACGGTATGATCTGCGGTATGATTATGTCCAATATTATAATGCACAGTTTGTGATAAATGGGTGTCAAAATGTATTAAACAAAAACCCAAAGACCAGTTTCAACAAGAATGCTTTGCTTTTATTGCAGAATCGCATAAAACTTAATGTTATCGTATTTTTAAAAAGAACTAACAATTTGAAAAAAATACTTTTCATTTTTACCTTACTAAATTTATTTATATATTATGCAAATATAGATGTGGTAGTCACCACTTGCCGATTGAGTCTGGAAGGTGGCAGGATTTACAGAGAGAAACATAATCTGCCGTCTCTGTGACACAAACAACATTGGTGACGAATACCATTACATTATGAATTGTAGAACATTTATAGAAAGAAGGAAATTTTTACGGAACTACTGTTAGTCAAACCCTAATATCTTTAAAGTTGATCAACAGTTTAACTCATCAAATATTGTAATATTAGAAAAACTATGTAAAAGTTATAAATGTGAAAGTCAGTCCTCCAAGTTAATTTAATTGTATCGTTTACACATGCATGTAATAATTTTACCTTATAGTTATGTTTATGTATGTTCTCGATAACTAGTAATTGAAGTTTTATGAGAAATAAAGTATTCGTATTCCTTTTGACCATAAATTACACGAAGACAGCCTACCGGTAAAGTACAAGTGGATATATCATAAAGTATATATTAAATCCTCCTCCGTCCTTGTAAATGCAAAACTCTGGATTCTCTTTGATATTTACCTGAGAGATCATAAAGACAAATCTAACAAGACTTTCAAAGGTGTTTGCCAAAAACTTGTGTAGACGAGTAACAATATTGCATTAGCATGATTAGGAAATTTGACCAAATGAATGAAATAAACTTTAAAAAGTAAGTGCACATCTTTCTAATGGCGAAAACTACGCATATCGAGTTACGTCGACGAAAAGAATAGGTACATTAATAATAATTATGAAGTCATTTTCATGAAATTATAGGATTATAATTAGAAAACAATCTTAAACACGATTCGTGATTCCCCATGTATATAGATTAAAACAGATTTATAATTTTGATTCTTGAATTAAATTCTGAAATACAAAGGCATGGCTCTGATACTTGACAGTTCAGCGAACACTATTACATGAAATGCACGATGCTATTGATCGAAAACAAAGGTGAGAGATTCAAATTGTAAAATCAGCCGCTGGACGGTAGAATTTCTATCAATCATTCAACGGTAATAAAAGACTTTTGATGTAAAAGTATGATAGAAATACTTTTAATTTATTGAAATTACATTTTTTATCAAATGGAATGCTTGTTAAACTGTTCCAGTCATGGTTACTAGAAACTGTCAGTCCGTTGCGATATTTCATAGCTCTTTACAAATTCTGAAAAAAAAGAAAAAGAAAAATAATGTTCCCATGGGAAAATATATCTTCCCATGGGAAGAATTTTAGTTCCATGGGAAGAATAAATGTTCCCAAGGGAAAAGGTGTTCCCATGGAAGAAAAATTAGTTCCTTGGGAACAAAATTCCCTTGGGAAATTTAGAATTTCCCATGGGAAGAAACTATCTACTAATGTTCCCATGGGAAATTGTAGTTCCGATGGAACATTAAAATTCCATGGAAAAGTACTTTTCCGATGGGAACTTTAACTTTTCCCATGGGAACTTCGAATATTCCCATGGGAATGTTTAAATTTCCCATGGGAAATGTACTTTTAATCAGCTGTGGTGACAACAGTGACAACGGCGACATGTTGGGACATATGGGGAAATTTAATTTTTTTGATTATCGATCACTTGGGCAAAAAATATTTTTGATATCTTGTAAACCGACAAAGTCAGATTTGCCAATTCTGGAATGGCAAATTTGTCCCACAGTGTTCTGGACTTTCATTTTCACTGTAGGGTGATTCATTTCTACTGTACATGCGATGCATTTTCACAGAAGGAAATTAATTACTTTCATTATATAAAGTCTTAATTCAGCCGAATCTCTAAAAAAATTATGAAGTCAGAAGGATTGATAATATATACATAGTGATACACTCATACCACATCTTCTTATATCTATTTAGTGAGTGAAAATCTGAGGTAATATATCAATAAATTCCTTAAATGGCATTTATTGCTAATATAGTCAATTCTATTTTCTCTAATAATTTGTCCAGATCCAGATCTATATGTAGGACAAAATTTATCCTTTCCAATGACACGCCATCATTGAATACTTGGACAGTTAGGTAATCCACGTCACCGAAAAAGCAAAGTTTCTGTTTCGGTCTAAATTCACATCGCATACTAAACACTTAAACGTTATTAGAGCTATTTATCTAATGCATATGTAGTTTAAAGGTGTGGTTGGCTTGTTTGCTGTTTGTATAAATGTTTGCTTGCATTGTAATTAAAATTGAGCAAACATTTATACAAAAAGCGAAACAAGCCAACCAAACCTTTACACTACAAGTATTAGGAAAATATCTCTAATGGATGCATTTTAGATAACAAAGAGCATTCACAAAACGATCTTCATTTCACGATTGAATGAGTGGAAACGTTTTCATCTTGCACAAACAATTGTCGCTTGGATGACTGGATAATTGATATGTATCATGACATTTTGTATACGTCTAATACAGTAAAGAAAGTTCAAGCAACAGTCGAGTCACCTTAATTTATGTTTTAATTCAAGTCCGTGTTACAAATAAGCAAATACCCAATTGTAAGAATACAAGGAAATATTGCAAACAGTTTATTGTTACATGTTTAAATTGTTCTAATGTTTTACTTTTACAAATTGTGACTTGGTTGGGGAGTTGTCTCATTGCCACTCATACCATATCTTCTTAAATCTATACCACGGGGTATAACCGCCGTACAGTTGATTCCGGACGTTAATCGCTACTTCGCGATGTAGGTAGATAGACAGTTCTTATATTTTCACCAAAGACCAATTGACGCAATGTTCAGATAAGTATTCAATGTTTAGTTTATTAAAACAAAGTTTACTGCTCCTGCAGCATTGTATATTATTTATATTACATGAACACCATGTGACTATTTCAAATAGACAGTCTGTGAATTACTTGTAAACATCATGAAAAAACACTGTGTAACTCAAACTTGATTAAACTACAAATAGAGCATAGTTGGTTGGCTCTTCACAAATGCGACCGTGTATTTTGTGATTTGTTGTTGTTAAAAATACATAATGCGAATGAGAAACCCGTTGTTTTAATTATTTTTGAAGACATTTACCTGAAATCTGACCTCAGAATTTTGGCACTGTACGATTCATTCTCTTTGTAGTTTGTTTATTTTCTTTAGTACCATACGTTGTACATTCTTGTACTGTTCGTTGTGCAAAAGACTATCAATATGGTAGAAATATGTATGACACGGCGTGACAAATTTTCAAAGCTTTTTTTTTAGCGAATTCTAAAACTTTTTAAGGAAAATTCGCCGTAGAAATACGTTATATTCATGAATATTCTGCTCCAGTAAATTTTTGGATCCATGGTGCTAATAGCAAACTCACCAACAATATTTGAATATGCATGATATGAACGTGGTTATACCCGTGTATATTCAAGTAGGCATCTACGACTAGCTTGCATTTCAAATTGTAAATATTATCAATATTAAAGTCATTTAAACACTTTTTCAGTTGTTGCATGTCGAATAAACATAAAACAACAATGAAAATTCATCGCACCTTCAAAAATTCTACATCAGAAATGATTGCACTTACAGTGATAATTCATCGCATCTATAGTTAAAATGAATCGCATACAAAAATTCATATTATGGATTCTGCTGCTTTAATTACACTTTTTTGGACTTTAATCCTGTTATTATACATTAAAAGTTATATTCTAATGAAATTGTGTTAAAACATACATTCAAACAGAGACATATAATACAGAAATTCATAAGTGGGGCCCACTGACTGCCTAAGAGGGGCCCGCTCTGGTCATGCTTCAGTGATTCTCTATAATCAACCAAATTTTTCCCAAAAAATGGTTCCTGGTGCTGGTAAATCAGTCTCTGTTTGTATATATATTTTGTTTATGCCACATGTACATGTATATATGTTTAATGTAAAACAGCTGAATACTCATTTGCTGTCTCAGATTTATTTAATTCTTCAAAAGTCAAATTTATATGAGCCTATGCCTGAAAATAGAGATTTCTAATTAAAGGGAGAGGAGGTTAATATAAAATTGAAATTTGTTGATACAAATTTTAATTTGTAAAGTAATTTTTCAATAAATAATTCTTCCATCATGTCCATATATATATATAAATTGCAAAAGGAAAGAAAGTTACTTATTTATCATACCACATGAGTAAAACAAGGTCCCATTTAAGGCCATGCAAGACTGAAAATATTTAAGGTCAATATAGGCAGTTTAGTATGGTGTCCATTATCACTGAACTAGTAACATATTTGTTTAGGGGCCAGCTGAAGGACTCCTCCGTGCAGGAGTTTCTTGCTGCATTGAAGACCCATTGGTGGACTTCGGCTGTTGTCTGCTCTATGGTCGGGTTGTTGTCTCTTTGGCAAATTCCCATTTCTATTCTCAATTTTAGTAACACATTTTTACATAATATGAAAATGCATACACATAAGCTAGAGGAAATACAAATGTGTTTTTTTGGTAATTTGAAGGCCCTCGGCTGGACCAACAAGATTTCTCATGCTGAAATGTCTCGCCTGCTTTAGGCTATCTCAGGTCACTGGTGAAGAGTTGTCACACAAATGATACCAAATATTCATATGAATATGTTTTAAGGTCATGTAGTTGTCCAAATAATTATGACGTCTGGCAAGGCTATTTTTAATGTTTTCTGCGACGCCGTCTGACAAGGCTATTTTAATGTTTTCGGCGACGCCGTCTGGCAAGTTGATTTGTTAGTGGTGAAAAAGGGGGGGATTTAAAGGATACCTTGCCTTGTAAGTGCTGAAAATAAATAACCTGGCATAAGATATGATAAAGGATAAACAAAACTGAAAATAAAAAATGACAATCCATGACAATCCATCAGCCCAATCTCAATCAGTGAATTAAATTATTGTCTGTTTCCGAATTTTGATTTTTTTCTGTGACGCCGTAGGAAAGAGAAGTGAGTTGACATACTATATATATCATGCAAAATCAACAGTAATGAGAATACCTTCTTTAGATTTTCATCGTTCACTGCAAATGGATCGCTAATAATAGGGAATGGAACCAATAAATTGATCGGATCCGATATGAAGTTTCCAGTAACGGAGAACCTCTAACTTTGAGGTAATATTATTAGTGTCGGTGGTCTCACAAATGAATCTGAATGTGAATTGCAAGTACATTATTTAGCAGAGAAGAGACAATTGTCAACTTGCGCATTGTTCATTATCTCGCAGTTATTTACGGTTAATTATAGCATTGGATTTGTATAGTGATTAAACTCTTGATTATAGCTGTATATATCACAAAACAGGTGCTCCTGAAGGTAAACATGTATATACAATGTATGTAATCAATCCCCCGGACAAGGTGCCGCTGTGTTTCTGTTACCCCACCCTTTTCATATAATTTAAATTTCAAAATGTATACCTTTCATATGATATATTGCGTACGAGTAAAATGTTACCTTTTCCCATATTTTTTTGTTTCGTTTGGTGTGTAATGTAACAGGGGAATACAAAAGTGCCAAAAGAGAGAAAAGTTGTTGATAAAACACAGCCGAGAACACCAAGTAAGATGACAGACGAAGTTATGGGAACTTTTTGTCCTTATCATATATTTCTGATAGTTTCCGACCTATTCACATATTTTCAAGCTTGAAAAGATGACTTATTCCAGCTGCACGCCCTATCACCTTGTATATATGGGAAGTGGACCTCTGAGGACTTTTAAATAAAAATTATATTTATATTCAGTGGCGGATCGAAGGAGGATGGGATCCGGGGTTGGACTCCCTTTTGTGAACGATCAATGCATTTGAATGGAGACATATAGTTGGAACCCCTTATCTTCGCTAGATCCGCCCTGATATTACATGCATGTATATCAAGTTCCGGGTTACTGTTAGCATAACGGATATCCTAGAGAGGGTGGTAAAATGACGAGGAATTATAAATATACAATTACTGAAAAGGGGAGAGTAAGGACGAATGGGAATTAAAATTGCCACTTCACGATGATCGAAAAAGTACCTTGCACGTTATTTTCATTATCTTGTCTGAATCACTCTGAATAATAAGCTTCAAGGCGAAGCGCGAAAACAATAAGTCATGTGAAATACCAGAGACATATAATACAATATGTCTCTGATTATACTTTATGCAGAACAGCGACAGATTTTTGAAACCAAGTTTTAATGGAGGACACAGACTTGCCAACTTATGAGACCCTTATTCAAAATATCTTCGCTAGCTTAGGGTTCACGTGAACTGGAGGGTCGGATTGTAATGATTGTATGTAACCCTTGGCTGCCGCTAGGCAGCTAAGATGATACAAATTATTCAGATATTCAGATATTGTTTTAAATAGAATTTTACACGAATTTCGACTTACAAAATTAATTTCAGCAAATATTATTGATTCGAAACTAATTACGAGCTAAGTAATCGAGATAATAGTTATAGCTCTTGTCATCTGAGAAGAACGTATACATAATCTAGTGAGAAATAATTACCAAATATCTTCTCAACAACTTCGTAATCTTTTGACCATTCCTTTACTGGATCAAAATATTTCTGTTTGATTTCTCTCATTAGAATTGCGAAAAATCGTCGTCCACCCAAATCAACTGCACCCTAAAATAGAGAAATGTTTAGAAAATATTGCATTGGAAACAATACACGTCACTGTCTGACCAAATGTAACGTTCACTTAGTCTCTTTATTTTCAATCTATATAGGATTTTAGGTTTACCTTAGTATTTGCTAATCATTTTCAGAGAAGCAGATAAATTTGTGATTTCTTCACATAAGGTTTCCATGGATATCTGCCATCATTACCACACTATTTGCCACTTTATCGACATCAATTTTATAACGTTTCAAAACATTTAATGTGTACAAAGATTTTTCAAGTAACTGTATAAAACCTTAGTTTGTAGTTTCAGAAAAGAAAAACGCTAAATGATCGTTCATGTATAGCATTCCTACTAAGTTAGGCGAAAGTGACTTACAGAAGTAGATGAAACTGGAAAATTTAATGAGGACGATAGACGTAATACATAGTAGCTTATATATGTGAAAGGTAGCAAATTATAAGGCTTTGAAAGACAGGCTCCTGTTGGAGGAAGAAGGGGCGGACTATATAGGTAACAGGACTAAGGAACATTACTGTAAACAATTATATATCCTAGTATATTGATGATTTGGACAGATTTGATCTAGTGGTCAATACCACCGTCTTTCATGGTAAAAGCTGTGTCGTAAATGCCAAAAATAAGTTTAGAAGTTTAAACGACATGTTTTGGTTATAAGTAAATTGCATCCTTTTAAAAGACAAATATGTCGTAAAACCATCATGGCTTTTGTCAATGTTGATTGCCTGAATATTCATATCAAGTAAGTTTGGAATAATTACACTGTTACAGAAGTGTGGATTCAAACTCCACTAAGGGGGTAAACCAATAATTAAGCTAGTGAATTTTATCAATCGCTGGGGATAAATATCAGACTAAGTACTTTTTTTTGTTTTTCAAAATTAACCATCACATAATGGGATAATTTATAGGTTTTGTCCCATATATTGCCTCATGTTTTCGTAAAATTTATGCATGGACTACATTGAATATGGTAAAATTAATGATACATGTTACAATACCTCCTCATAAAACTGTACTGGCAAAGTCAATCTAAGATCTGTAAGGGCAGGTATCTCTTCAAAAGCCGATTGCAACAAAGTATCCCTATCAACCATTATAAAACTGGTTTCACCATCATTAGTTGTGGGATCATCTGTAAGATCCAGGTCTCGGCCACACACAATTTTCTTTGTATATGCCGATGAATGTCAACAGGATCTGTGACCTTATTTTCTGTACAAAAATCTACGCAAGAGTGTATTGTTTGTTTCTTAATAGATTTTCAGTCTGTCCCGTCATTTCCGTAGTTGTTTCCTTTATTATGTCTAGCTAATGAAGGCGAATACAAATCTGGAAGATCTTCATCTGAATTGTCTACCGAATCGGAATCTGTTTGAAGGTTAACAGTAGATGTGCTTTGTGTTTCTGCAAAAGGTTCTGATGGCTGTACATGTTGTACATAAACATCACAATCCTTCAAATGATCTCTAAGATCTGTTATAAGAATATCTTTATCGCACAATCTGAATTTTTCCTTGATTTCAGTTTGATTTGCAATCTGGGCCACGGAATTTAAACTCAAGTTTGTTTGTATATGGCGAATGTAATTTTTGATTGATCACCAATATTTGAATGCAAACTTTCCGGTGTACATTTACCAGAAATAACTTCAAGTATTCTACAATTACTCTGACAACGTAGAAGTTCAAATCCACCACAATCTTGTAGTTTACTAAATCCCTCATCGCTCATTATTTTTCTTTGAAAGAGTTCTTCTTTATCATCCAAGCAAAACTGAATTTTCTTGCTGCCCATTCCTGCTCTTTTGAGTATCACCTTTTCCTCGCCGGTGGGAGTTTTAATTGCATCTTTGTTTGATAAGCAAACAAATTCACATGTCCAAGTCCTGTTTTTTTTTTTTATTTTTCCGCCTAATATTACAGGAGGCAGCAGTGAATCTTGACCTTGAAGGTCTAAATAAAGAAATCCTTTCTTCGAGATTCTGCGACAGACTAGTAATTCTTTCTTCACCACTCTGTGGGCGAGTATGTGTTGAAAAAATAATTAAATATCTCCCAGTTATAGTTAAGGCATTCGCCGATGCTTACAGTAAGAAATGAGTCCCAATGAAACAAACGATGACATTAAGGTCGATTTGGGGTGTGCGTTTTTTCTGGAAAACAGCAATAAACAATCGTTAGGGCTCTCTTTGAAGAAATATGCAAATTTGGAGGCAAAATGCAACTTATTTCTAAGATTTTATATCTAAATGAAGAATTGTTTGTGTTGAATTATAATTTTGATTGTTTTGAAAATACTGAATTATTTGTTTTACTATTTCAAATTTATTTAATTTGGCGATATAAGGGGGATAACCCGAAATTAAAATTATAAATGGATTAACACATTTGAAGAAATACTATCTCACATTCTATTCAAATTCCTAATGTATAGTTTTCTTCGGATTCACACAACAGTTTTTTCGTATAATCTTTTAAAAATCTGACAATTTTCACACCATGTAACTTGAAAAAAAAAATCCGTTTTAGTACACCTTTACATATTTGAAAATAGCATGATATAAAACATATAATACATTTTGTCAAAGTACTAATTTTGACCCATAGTCTATGATTTGATTTGATTTGATTTTTGGTGTTTTACGCCACTTTTAAGCACCGCTTTTGGGCTATTTCGTGGCGATCAGATTTATTGGTGGAGGAAGCCGGAGTGCCCGGAGAAACCACCGACCTTCGATAGGAAAACTGACAATCCTAGTCAATTAAGATTGAGTCGAGTGCACCCGCACGAGCGGGGTTCGAACTCACAACCTCAGTGTTGACTGGCTAGTGATTACAGTAGTAACTACTTAGACCACTCGGCCACCGAGGCCCCACTTTGAAGTGAAGATATCACTAACGTCATAATGAATGAACCGACTTCAATAAGTTTGACCAAAAGTACTAATTTTGACCCATAGTCTATGACGATTTGGTTGTGTTGCATCTGACAAAATCTATTCAAATTATTCTTGCCGGTGCTAGGGGCCTTCTTAAACTTGCAGTGAGGTAAACAAAAAAATTGCTCCGTGTTGAAGGCCTCACTGCAACTTTGATATGAAGAACAGCAATAACAGCGCGTGTGCATGTACTGATTTTATGTCATGGATGGATATCCCATGTATCCTTTTTTTCTATTGGACCCACAAATACAATTCACCTGTTGTTCGATTTTTGGGTTTCTGTCATATTAATGTTAAAGGTAAAATAACTTTTTGGGGGTAAAATGTCAAAGCCACAATGACGTAATCTTAATGACAAATCAACTTCCTATAAAACATCTACACACTTAGTCTGACATAGTTTGGTTACATAAAGTTCTCCAAAGAACAGTTACGCACTAACACAAATAACTATACTAGGGTCAAGCGTCAAGGTCAGAGTGACCTGATTTTGGTATTTGACACATCCCGATCCCATGAGTCTTCTACATACACAGTTCTGTCAAGTGATACGGTAAAAGAAAGGCATGCACCGTAAATAAATTTGACAATGTTTTGGTTAATATTTCACATCCCTTTCCCATGATGCATCAGCATACCAAGTTTGATCAATCTCAGTTATACGGTACAAACGTTATGCGCAGGACAGAAATCAGACACGATTATACTACCGTAAAGGTCAAATTCAGTGTCAGAGTGACCTGATTGGGAAACCTAGAAAACTGAATATTCATTCGAGATCAAGGATTATTAGTCCAAGATCACGGATTGAGAATCTGAGATCACGGATTAATTCCTATTTAGTATATAGCATAAAGTATGTGTGTATCTGTGGCTTCCTTAGCTAACAGTAATTTGTTGTATCTGCGTTTTTTTAATAAACTGAACATTGCATAATGTGCCAATTTTGCATGATTTAGTAAACTTTGCATTCTTTCGACAATTTGTTCATTCTTTTTTTTTTTTATTTCCGAAGCCTTAAACATGTTTAACTAATTTTATAGCATACTATAGTATAAATTATTGGTGTTTTCATGTTGGCCCTGTTACATGCCCGAGGTCTGTTATAATGGTCGAAGATGTCTGCAATGACACAAGGCAACGCCGAGGGACATTACAGCCTCCGAGGCCATTATTACTGACCGAGGTCCAATAACAGGGTCAATTTGAAAACACCAATTCTTAACTTTTTATTAGCCAAACCATCAATGAGTAATATTTATAAGAAAGAAAGGTCAGGTGAACCTTGTTATTACAAGTACATATAAGAATCATAATCACACACACAGTTGAGTTGACCTATTGCGTATATAATAGTATCAGGAATGTCGTTCAATGTTACCACAAAAACGTTAGGATTTACCACTGAACCATGAAAATGAGGTCTAGGTAACAAGTATGCCATTCCATTTACCACATATTCCTGAATGATATTGCTAATAGTATTTAAAATACGGATCTAATCTCAAAATAAAAGAGGAATGTGTCTGAGGACACAAATGTCCCCGCTCCAGCTTTGCAACGAAAATGGGACAGACGGACGGACTGACGGAAAGACGGACGGTCAAGAATATCACTTAATGCCCCGTCCTCTACGGCAGGGGCAAACAAACTTGACGTCGCAAATAAACCATAAAAATGAGGCGAAGGATACATGAACCCAGGCAGGTCGACAAGTATATGCATTTGTTCATTCTACACACCAAGTATACTTCACCTATCGCTTATAGCATCCGACCAACGGGCATATTCGCTAAACTTAAAACTTAATCATTGATCCATCAAATGAGGTCGCGGTCAGATGTATGGAACGCCATAACTGCCTTATGTTGATGATCAGCATTATATGCAGTGGTCACAACATTATATGCAGTGCTCACACCATTATATGTAGTGCTCACACCATTATATGCAGTGCTCACAAAATTATATGCAGTGCTCACAACATTATATGCAGTGCTCACAGCATTATATGCAGTGCTCACAACATTATATACAGTGCTCACAACATTATATGAAGTGCTCACAACATTATACGCAGTGGTCCAAACATTATATGCAGTTGTCAGGACATTATATGCAGTGTTCACAACATTATATGCAGTGGTCACAACATTATACGTTTTTGTTGTTGAAGGTGATGATCAGTGATGGTGATGATGATGTTTGATGTATGTGAGTGATGGTGGTGGTTCAGATTCGGTAAACTTCGGGTTTTTTAGCGGAAATAACCGAATCCATAATTATTAATGCCAAGCAAACAAATTGAAACAGTTATTAAAGTCATGTTATCAGTAAGGCAGTAAAGAATATTTAAAACTGATTGAAATAAGGAAATTAAGGAGTATGATCAATTTACCACACATTTATTCCACACCAGGGCATTTTTAACTTATTTTGATGATCAGTTTCATCATATTCACAACTTAATATGTATATACTTTAAGTATTTAATAAATTGCTTCGCCGAGCGGAGCTGGATACGACCGCAGAGGTCCAACCCTGAACCGTTGGGACAAAATGGACACAATATTCACGCTTGATACAGGTCTGAATTTGGATTGTAATTAAATATTTGACACATAATAAGTTTCTGACACAGAATAACTGTAGTCAAAGAACTTAGAATTGGTTATATAATTTGAATTTATACTTAACATTTTGCTTTTGCACTACGCTGTTGCGAATTGCCCCACCCTCCCAAAAAAAAAAATACCCCCTTTTTTATTTTGTGCAATACACTATGCTGTTGCATATTGACCCTAACCGAAAAGAAAAGAAAAATGTATCCCCACTTTTTTCAAAAAAAATATGTGAAGAAATTTTCTTTTAATATCTGAAATCTGATATGAGAAATATAGATTCCACAACTGCAACAAGTGTATTACGATATTTCTCCACTCGAGACAGTTAAATTTTAATATTTTTAAAAAGCGCGAGGCTTGCCGAGCTTTTAAATAATTAAAATTTAACTGTTGAGAGTGGAGAATATCGTAATACACGAGTTACAGTGGTGGAATCTGTTTCTAATGATTTTATCCTTCCTTTACAAAGATTTGAGGAAAGTTGTGTACTTTAGATGTGACGTCATCAGGCATGGTCGCCTTTTTCATGACGTCACAATAAGACAATTCAGAAGAAAACAAGAAAATTTAACGTCACAATTAAATTTCAACCAATCATTTGCCGAGAACAGATTTTCACTAGTGAGGAGAAATATTTTCTCACACCGGTCAGGAAATGTGAAAATAGCACAAAAATTAGAGAAATATAGATTCTACCACTGCATCGAGTGTGACGATATTTATCACTCCAGACAGTTACATTTTCAAATTTAAAACGCGAGGCTCGCCGAGCGTTTCAAATATTTAAAATTTAACTGTCGAGAGTGGATAAATATCGTATTACACGAGATTTGGTGGTGGAATCTGTTTCTCTAATGATTTTCTAACAATATGCAGGCAAAGTTATTCCTTCTTTTCGAATGATCTGCAAAAAGATGTGTTCTTTCTATGTGACGTCATCAGACATGGTCGCCTTTTTTCATGCCGTCACAATAGGAAATTCAGAGGAAAGCAAGAAAATTCGACGTCATAATCGGATTTTAACCAATGATGAACTGAGATCAAACGAACCACACGTTGATTAATTTTTTTATACAATGGGTGCAGAAAGGGATAAATTGACGAAGAATTAGAGAAATATTTTCTCACACCGGTCAGGATATGTGAAAATAACACAAAAATTAGAGAAAAATTTCTTTACACATAATTTTAAAGTAGTGTAAGGAGGTAATCAAAATTATGTTTGGATTACCTCAATATATTTGGATTACCTTCCTTACACTGGTTTCAAATTGTCTTAATTGGCCATTAACCAAGAAACCCTTGTTTTTCCCTCTTTTTTGCCTCTAATTCCTAAACGGTTTGAGTCATAACCCCTCCCCCAAGCCAATCCTAACCATCCCGTTGTGGTATGGAAACTTGAGGTATAATTTCAGAGAGATCCATACACTTAAAACAAGTTAATGTCTGGAAACTACAAAATGTTTATTTGGGCCCCTTTTTTGGCCGCTAATTCCTAAACAGTTGAGACCATAACCCCAAAATCACTCCAAACCTTTCTTTAGTGGTTATGAACCTTGTGTTAAAATTTTATTGATTTCTATTTACTTATACAAAAGTTATTATCCGGAAACCATCTGTCTTCGGATGACGCTGACGACGACGACGACGACAACGTGATAGCAATATACGACCATTTTTTTAATTTTTGCGGTCGTATTAATACATATATATTATATACATATATAATTGTGCATTTCTGATCATTTAACTCTTAATAAATATCTTCAGACTGCAATTTAGATATGTTATGACCCAGTATTTTTCAAGGAGAACCAAATATCTGTCAGAAGTATACTGTTCATTGTATTTTTAAATTTTTTTTATTAATGTTGGTCAGCGATGTTATTCGAAATAGATTTTACTTAAACATATACGATTTTCAATCTTATTTTAAAAGGCATGGAACAGCAATTTTAGTACAAAATAACTATTTTGTGAATTTTAATCCTTTTAAGTATATAATTCGGACTATGCTATACATAATAAAAGTCAAATAATTTTCGACAATTTTCCAATTAAAAGAAGCCCCACAGAAACAATCAACATCCGTCGTCAAAAGTAACTTTCCAGATAACGAAAAATATTCAGATATGAAATTTTCAACCTCTTACATTGGTCCTTACATGGGATATGGAAAAAATTTGTTAGCAAAAATAACAGAGATCCCCAGACTATAGACAAGCTTTTATGTGAGAAGAATTAGAACGCAAATAACAACAACGAGAAGAATTCACAGTAAAACAAAACTAGTGGTTCTCCATTAATATAATTATATTACAATTATATATTGACATAATAACGAGTGTCGTTTTTTTTGTGCTTTTGATATGGTTACAAAAATTTTGTGCGGACCTTCAATAAAATCAAAGAAGTGCTCAGTAACAAATATCATTCCTCTTTATGTGTTGTTGCTATCACCTTAACACAAATTGTAATCAGAATTAACCAATCATGCGTAAAATATAGGTCGAGGCGACCAACTTTTTCAAGGTCCATTGTTATCAAGAAGTGCGATCTAAAAGATATCATTCTTCTATGACTTAATGTATCTTAACCAGAATTAATTAGGTCAAGATTACTCTTTTTCATGGACAATCGTTACTATCCAATAATAGTAAATCATTCTTTTTTTAATCACAGTTTGTTTCAATCTTTACCTAAATGCAAAACTTAGATGCATGATTTTTTTATTAGTTGTTAGTGGCTTTGAACTAGCTGTCAGTAACTGCGAGTACTCTCAGATCAGTACTTAGTGTCTTTTGTTGTTGGGATATACAAGTACCCGGCCACATCCACTCTGTTTTTTGTTAGATGTATTTATATTTGTATCCATCTGATGAGTTGAGTCTTTTCAACTGATTTTCATAGTTCGTTCTTATGTTGTTCTGTTACACCACTGTCCCAGGTTAGAGGGAGGGTTGGGATCCCGCTAACATGTTAAAACCCGCCACATTCTGTATGTATGTGTCTGTCCCAAGTCAGGAGCCTGTATTTCAGTGGTTGTCGTTTGTTGATGTGTTACATGTTTGTTTTTCGTTCGTTTGTTTGTACAAAAAAGGCCGTTAGTTTTCACGTT
>JAASAO010001292.1:0-24340 GCA_017311375.1 Mytilus coruscus | reverse complement strand
ATCTGGACTTACATCTAGAAATTGACAATGAGGGAAAGTTTTGTTTTCAAGCGACCCTCATTGTCAATTTTTAGATTTAAGTCCAATTTTACGGACGCCATCACGAGTTGGTTGACCGTTATGGAATATCCGTTTCACAGATGATAGCAGATATGTTCCTAATTTCGTAACTACAATCCCGTCCCCTTTTTACGAATGTGACCTACCGAATTGAACTTATTACTAGGTTTGTACTAACATGAACAACACGATGGATGTCACAAGTGGAGCAGCATCTGCTTACCCTTCCGGATCATATGAGATCATCCCCAGTTTTTTATGGGGTTCGTGTTGCTTAGTCTTTAGTTTTCTATGTTGTGTTTTGTGTACTATTTTTGTGTGTTGGTCTTTTTCTTTTTTAGTCATGGCGTTGTCAGTTTATTTTCGACTTATGAGATTGAATGTCCCTCTGGTATATTTCTCCTTTCTTTTAATATCAATTTTGAAAAAAAAATAACTTGTTTTTAGTTCAATTATTGCCCTTTAGATAGTTCGTCATATTAACTAGATGTTTGTTTGAACTATCTAGATACATTTGTGTTTGTATATTTATATATATATTTGTTTGTTTTTATTGTGGTTAAGATTATAACACAATGTTGACTGCTGTACCTCTATTTTCGACATTTTTACCTATTATGTGTGTATGTTTGTTCACACATCGTTGTTAATATAATAGAATTTTATACAACTGTCATAGAAGTGAGAGGTTTAGCTAGCCATAAAACCAGGTTTAATCCACCATTTTCTACATAAGAAAATGCCTGTAGCAAGTCAGGAATATGACAGTTGTTTTTCCATTCGTTTAATGTGTTTGAGCTTTTGATTTTGCCATTTGCTTAATGACTTTCTGTTTAGAATTTTCCTCGGAGTTCGGTATTTTTGTTATTTTACTTTTTGCAAAGTATCTATATACTAGTTCGATGTACTTGTTATTTGTGGGATGTATCTGTTACTTTTGCGATGAATCTTGCTACTTGTGACAAGCTTCTTGATACCCGAAGCAATTTGATACTTGTGCAATACATTTATATGCTTGTTCAAAGCATTTATATACAGTTGCGAAGCATATAGATAATTATGCGAAACACTTAGATACTCATGTAAAGTAACAAGATGCTGTCAACAAGTAGGTAGATGGTTCTAAACATTATCTAGATGGGAACGATCATCTAGATAGTTAGTTAAAGTATCTAGATGTTTTAACAACCATCTATATACAGTTATACGAAGCATATAGACACTTTTTGACAGCATCTTGAAAATTGTATCTATAGGCTTTCAATAAATATCGAGATAGAAATCCTAACATCGCTATTTTGACATGAACAGCCACTCATACACACCATCTCTGAAATAACTGGTTTTATGATTGCTCAAATTCTCACATTTTAATGCACGAGCTACTTGGATAAAGCCATTGTACTGAAAAAAGATATTCCATACAACAGTTTTAATACATGTATGTCGCTTGTAGCAATTAAAACATAAAAAGGGGGATAAAGTTAATACATATCAATTCAATAAATAAAATCCAATTGATTTTTTTCATTAAGTTCATTTGAACAACTGTTATGATGTCAGCCTTTTCATTTACCGTGGTTTCATTTTATAAATTAAACACTTCCTTAATCAATCACAGAAACGAAGTCATCAAATCATACTCGATTGTTCCCTTAATGTACCTTATTCTAATTTATTAAGTTTGAATTGACTAATTTACTGAAAATTATTCACAACTGGAATTTGCTTAAAAATTTACATTTTAGTTTTGCCTTGACTGTCGTTCAAATACCCTCCTTAGAGGGTATTATTGGTTAAAACACTTATGTTTTAATTGTGCATTTTTGTATTTGCCATGACTATTGCGATTTGTACTGTATCGTAAACTGTATATATATATATTTTATATCTTTTGACAAATGTATGAAGGTTGTTCATGTTGTAACATTAACATCACTGAATAAAACTCAAAATAATTAGGATATCTTTGACATTATATATTTGGATGCATATTATTTATTTATATTAAAAACATTTAAAGACTAAATATCAAATTGAGGCATGGAGTCGTCAGGAATCTGTTAATAGGAATTGCAGAGCAACCTGATGATCGACGATTTAACGAAAATTTCAGCAGTATGAAAATGTAATACAAACAATTTGACTGAGCTTGGATTTGTACGACGGGAAATAAGTCAATATAATAAAAGACGACGCTTACCTGGTGGTGGAGCATTTGGAGTTCATACGATTCCATCAGATTTTTTAATCTATTTTAATTAATTGTTTTGAAAATGAATTTACGAGTTTTTAACATTGACACTGCTTGTTTAAAGCTTTCATTTAAAATAATGGCCCTCCAAATGTTCATTCCATTTTTAAGGAATAATTCAAATTGATGCAGTCTTTCATTTTGTCTTATTTTTTTTCAAAACCCGGCAGGCTAAATTACTATCTTTTGAATTTTATTCTTCCTTGGTATTACATATTCACCTCCTTGCGTGTAATATTTTTTTAATGAGTTGAAAAAATTATTGTATTAATAGAAACAGCTTATTTCAATATAAGAAAACAATATTATTTGAGGTTAACTCACCTCACATTTTCTTATTTCAATTTACCTTTCTATGCCATGAAATATTTTTCTCGAATTATACATAAGATACGAGAAGGGATGTTGACTATCAAATTGATTAATCAAACTCGATTACGTATCAAGGCAGTGGATTCTTATCAAATGTATGCAACACCCAGGAACAATGAAGTCAATCTTTGGATATCGATTATTTAGAATTAGTGTTATTATTTTTAATATTAACAAAACAATTAAGCTTCATTCAATTATAATACATCTTTAATCGTGTGCCTAAATTAATGTTATTTACATTAGAATACTTTAGATAATTAACTTCAAATTTGATTACAGTATGTGAAGATCATGTAGATCCTACAATAATTAAGAATACCACAGCTAGCATGAGAATTTAAACGTCTTTTTGTTGGAACACTTTTGTTATTATATTGAGGCTCAATCGAAAGAGACGATGTGAGCTACACAGCTTATCCACATTTATTGAGACAGTTAGAGTTTTAACATCTATGTAACATATACGAATTTATCAACTTTACTAATAATTATAGAACCTTACTGATAGAATCAAGGACATATATTCTTTTGTCATATTTAAATAAAAGGTACAATTTCAAGAACAAGTAAATCCTAAAATTAAGTTTGAAACCCATATACTACCATGTTTTATTTTAAGTGATAGAGCGCTCGTTAAAGTTTGTTTGATGATCTTAACACATATAAACAATGCGCAATTTTTGCAACGCAAATTGCAAACTGCAAATTGACGTTAAAACAATGTGTTAGATATCACACTTTTGATTAAAAAAACCATTGAGCCTTACAACTTGAATCCCTAGAGTATTGTGGGAATGCACTTTTCGTGTTACTTTCAGTTTTAAATTGATCTATGTTATTTTGAGAACTCCAATGGTTTTAACTGTATTTTAAAGTGATGGAACGAGAAAAATACGTAATATACTGCTTAGAATATATGTAGAATGCACATTTCATCCAAAGGCATACTTTGTTTTTAAGGTAAAAATGACGCAGCGTGACAAAAAAAAAAAAAAAAAAAAAAAAAAAGGCGTAGATTATCAGTGCTATACCCTGTCTTAAATCATTAATCATATCATAATACATTTGAACATGATGGTTTCTTACAACGTTTTATTCAAATGGATATTGGACATTGATTGCATGAATACATTGTTATTTTGTTGAACGGATGGTTCAATACATCTAAGGATATATTTTATCTTGTAAATCCTTAAACATCACATTTCTCATATAATTGTTACAGTACCGTTGAGACACAAAAAAAAAAAAAAAAAAACATTATGAAAATGAGTTATGATTGACAATGAAAATAGAGATCACAGGATGTTAACAACTATCAGAAGAAGACGATGTTAACAACTATAGGCCAATATCAATGATAAAAAAGAATACTATAAAGTTGGCTACACAAAGCACTGTCATGAAATAATTGATGGATTTACTTAATATTTATTATAAATTTGAAATATAACAATACTGTTATATACAATTGTATCACAATCGTCACTGTGGAAATCTCTACACGTACTTGAAAACGTCATAGAGATTACTAGAAAACGCGCAATGTTGTACAATGCTCCAAGTAAATTTGAGTATGATTTCAATACTATATTGAATAAGCAACAAAAGTATTGTGTTGTTTGAAACCGTGGTTGAAATAATTGATATATCTTCATGTTACTATAGAAAATTGTCAAACAACAACTATATGATTACATTACAATATAACCTTGATCTAAATGTTTCTTAACTGAACGCAAAGGTATCAAGACAATCTTTCATTTCTTTACCTAATATGTAGAATAACCATTCATTGTCTCGAAATAAACATTTCATTTGTACAAGGCTTAGGAACAGGTAGAAAGCGAGGCTTTGTCAAGCATTTTATCCTGTTTTTAGCCGAGTACAAATACAATTTATATGTCGAGACAATGTATGGTTATTTTGTATATGCTGCGGCTCCTACAACTGTTCCAAATGAAAAATTTAGGGTAAAAACCACAATTTATTTTCATTTAAAGAGAACGACGTAAAAAATACGTAAACCTGCACTTTTAATGACGTCATAAATATAACTGTACGGAAACGCATTGTCAACGTCATAAATAAAGCGATATACGATCAATAACTGTTTATTACTAATGATTATGCGGTCAATGCAATTTGACTGCGCAAATAGCACAGCTGCAGTAAATATGTTATTAGACAGTTTTTTTGGCAATTTTTTTGGAAATTTCAAGATGCACAATTTTATAATGTTCTGGTAAGATCAATTTTTTCTACGGATTTCAACTGGGAGCAGGATATGTTAAATTTCTTTTTTGATAGAGTTCGTGTAGCAAACTCATTAGTTTTCCAAGCTGTGCAGTTTTTGATGGGGTTCTTGTTGCTCAGTCTGTAATTGTCTATGTTGTGTTTTGTGTACTATTGTGCATCTGTTAGTGTTTTTCTTTTAGAGCCATGGCATTGTCAGTATTTTTTCGACTTATGAGTGTAAATGTCCCTCTGGTATCTTTCACCTCTCATATAGAATGTTGCTTGTCCTTTTGTCGTTTTCGTTTTCTCACATGGCGTAGGACATTTTTTTAATTATGAATTATCATATTAGTATTTTCCGTTCCTTCTTTTCTGGATTTCCCAATTTAAGACACTGTTTAATGTGTTTGTCCAATAATGTATCCAGTTGCAGATAATTATATTAACTGATATCATAATTCTATGTTGCAAGTATCATGACTATGGACATACTACTCCGGATTTCAAACATGGGTGGCATAAAGCTATTCTGAAAGTTTTGTTAGTTCAAATATATTCATACAAACATCCTGTTGGCTTTTAAATGTAATATAAATATTGAACCTTTTAGTCATATTTATAATATGTTGAACAGTTTCATCAGATTAGATAGTATTATCATTTTTATCCCGGGTTGTTGGTTTTTTCCTTTTGTATTGTTCCTCATCAAGCCAGAACGGGACTTTCTTAGCTTACTTATAAGGTATGAGCTTTATTTTTTGCTTGTCCTCTGGTTCCTGGTGCTAAGGTATAGTTATCGCAGTTATACCAAATATCCTTGTTTTTAAACAACTCAGATTATATCACAAAACGAAAAAAAAAAAAAAATAAATAAAAACAATTCGAAAGCATCTGAATAGCACACACAAAAACAAAAGCGTCTGCAATGAAAACTCCAATCAAAACCTACCAAAGGGTTAACTTTGGTGTATATATATGGTTACATGGACTATTTTGGCTGTGTGATATAAATAAATCAGCAACCACGTCCCCAAGGAATTTGAATATTTAATGCATGTCATCCTGTATAGATAATATGTTCATCCTGAAAATGCATGACAAAAAATGCCACAGCACGTAAGGATCTCTGAGGTAAGGAAACATGTGTAACAACAATCATTCAAGCAATGCTTTCAATACCGGAAGTGGACTCAGATACAGTATGAGCCTAATCTGGAACCTAATGATACGGCACTTTTCAGACCATTGCCATTTGCAAATGTAATTAAATATAACCATATAATAAACCTTTCTTGATTATTTTGCACAATTGTATCATTTTCTGTCACACTTATTTCAAGATAGAAGTACAAAACTGAGTTTGGGATTGCAAAATAAAAAAATAAAAAAAAAAAATAATGTAAAGACGAATTTTACGAAATTTAAAGAACAAATAAAGTATCAATTATAATAACAAAAATAAATAACCATGTGTAGGGTAACATTCAGAGTATCTACAGTTAATTGGTAACAATATCAATTTTATTTCGTGTTTATAAACCATAATGAAATAATGAAAAAAAATAATGTTACTAAGGGTGTTGCTTACAAACTTACAAAAATGTCATCTGATTCAAGATTGAAAGAAAAAAATATTATACACTCTGATAGTTTACACTTTAACAAGACAATACAACATCTAAGCATACAATTTTAGATGAAGAGATAACCATGAACTTCTTTGAATGGAACACAATTCAAACTGGCCAATGGGATTCATTAAACAACCCGAAACAAACACTGACACACAACAAACTAAAATATCAACAGTTTTCAAAGTTATTTGCACCCAAATAACGTGAAATATTATCGGCAACATGTAAACAATAATGAGAAAGCGATTTCAATGGAACTATTCAGTTAAATTTTCAACATTTTTTTAAGAAACATCCATTTTGTTGAGTATACAAATGGGGAAAATCGATCAGAAAATTTTGTTGATTAGTACATCGTAATAATAGAAGGAATAATGCTAAAACAGATACAAACTTAAACAAATAACTATTAACAAAAACCTTAAGTCAAAAGCATCAGCAAACAAAAGTCTGGTATAATTGCTAAAACATGTTTCAATTTCTATTAAGTAGGCTCTCAAACATCTAAATAACGAAGGACAATACAACTTTAATGGGTTTTCTTTAACTTAGAAAACAGAACAGTCCACTTGTCCGACATATTATATATCCAATGACAAACGCTTTAGGTTTAATCCATCATTTTTTACATAAGAAAATGTCTGTACCAAATCAAGAATATGACAGTTGTTATCCATTCGTTTGATGTGTTTGAGCTTTTGATTTTGCCATTTGATTAGGCACTTTCCGTTTTGAATTTTCTTCGGAGTTCGGTATTTTTTATGATTTTACTTTTTATATCAAATTTGGTTATAATGCATCAATTCTTTATTCAACCAGTATAACAACTGAAAGTTTTATTACAGAATCGATGGAAAAAAAAGTATTAAGTCTTGTCTTATATATGGTTACTTTAATTCACACATGGAATGTTTATTGTATGAAAAATTTAAAATGAAATTTTCCGAAATGTAATTTTGGATTGATGACTTATGGAGAAGGCATTAATGTGAAATTAACTATAGACTACAAAAAAGACTGATATTTTATGACGTGTGTGCACATTGTGGTGTTATAACATATCATAATGCTGTCATATTCTGTATAAAATATAGTAAGTTAATTAAACGCGAGAAAAAAGATGTAGGTACTCTTTCCAAATGGATAAAGGTTGTGAGCACAGTAAGGTCGTTGATGGAAATTGGAATAAACCAATTGAATGGGTCTCTTCATACCCATGCTACATCAATCTTTAAAGACCCAAATGTTGCAAAACACCTTTCCTACCTCCATGACAAATATGTTGGAGAACATATACCCCAAGACACTCACGCGAAATCCTGGATAATCATAGGTCTGTTTTATTTATTTGTGGAATCTTAACCAAAGATGCAGAACTGGATCTTGATTAACTGTATTACATGCCTGAATTACATAAGGGGCCTTACAAACAACATTAAATTGCTGAGTCATCCAAGTACTCCTCGAAACATCTTTTTATGTTATAAACATAAATTTTATCAGCAATCAAAGCCAGGTTTCAAACTTATTGTAAAACTAAATATTCTAGAGGTGGCGAGAATCAGATGTGGAAGATCTTTTAGAGATCATACAATCCAAGATTCGATCTTTCATCTTCCAATTGCATTTAAACTTGTCTACACTTTACAGAAGTATTCCTCATTCCAAACTAAAAGACAAACTGAAACAGTTGGCTCTGCTTTGTTTCATAAATAAGAATAGTCGCTATAGATACAAGTATCTTGTCTTAGCGAGGGACAAATCATACTTGTAAAAAATCACTCTGATTCAAACCAAAAATTAACTGAAACTGACATTATCAAGATGCTTGGTTTTTAGATTGACAACATAGTTGTTACGTTTGGAGGCATGTTTTTCAACAAACAATCGGCATTCCAGTGAAAAACGAATCGTGCTCCTCTTCTCTCCGACTTGTGTCTGTATTCATATGAGGCTGACTTCAGAAAAGGACCTTTTTAGGAATAAAGAAAAGAAGTTAGCAGTGTCCTTTGATTTCACTTTCCGCTATATAGATGATGTTCTCTCACTAAATAATTCAACATTTGGTGATTATGCTGATCGCATCTATTACATCGAACTTGATATATCAGATACAACAGATACAGTAAAGCCTGCCTCATATCTTGATTTACATCCAGAAATTGAGATGATTCAGCTTCCCAATTGATAACTTTTCATTTCTATGTAGCAACATTCCAGCAGCGCCTGCATACGGAGTATATCACTTCCAGTTGATCCTATATTCTAGGGCTTGTATTTCCTATCATGATTTCATTGATAGAGGGTTGGTGCTCACAAGGAAGCTATTAACCCATTTAGTTCCAAGCGGTGCAGTAATATCTTCGGAAATTTTACTGGCGCTATCACGAGATGGTTGACCGTTATGGAATATCTGTTTTACAGATGATGACGAATATGTTCCAATTGTCGTAACTACAATCCCGTCCCCTTTTCCCCGAATGTGACCTTCCGAATTAGATTTATCACTGAGTTTGTACTTACATGAGCAACACGATGGATGTCACATGTGGAGAAGGATCTGCTTACCCTTCCGGTGGACCTGAGATCACCCCCAATGTTTGGTGGCGTTCATGTTGCTCAGTCTTTTTTGTTTATGGTTGTGTGTTGTGTACTGTTGATGGTCTGTTGGTCTTTTTTTCTTTTTTAACCATGGCGTTGTCAGTTTAATTTCGACTTATGAGTTTGAATGTCCATTTGGCATCTTTTGCCTCTCTTTTACAGATATTTTAATCATGTTAATCATACTAACATACTAATCATACTAATAGTTAAAGTTCAAGATATGGAAAGTTCCCCATGTAGGTTCACTACATGGATAAGGACATATAATTTAGAGATTACATCGAATATCAGCAAACGCATTATGAACTTCATATACACCTTCAGGCAGGATTTTACTCATTTATTAAAAAAAAAAGAACAAAGTGTACGATTTTCAACCTTTGAATTCCCATTAAATATTAGTTAAATCGATAAAAGTCAGATCTCCTGTGATGATATGCGATGGTGGAGCGTAATGAAACATTCATTCCATATCCCATAATTTATTGTTATCTCATAATTCCCATACAATAGAAATTAATAATTCTATATTGGCGTTACTTTTTTTATTTCGTAAGAATTTATTCTACAGTTCAAAGTACATTTGTAGCATTTTTAATGTAACCATTTTCTACCGTTTTCTTCAAGTGAAAGGTGTATGGCCCAATTACCATCTTTTATGAACTTTAATCTGTTGATCATTCGATCTCGGGTTGAATAGTGTCATCACTTTTGATTACACGTGCGCAACAACAAAAATGTTTACTTTCCAAATTACTTCAATTAAGACAATTTGTAATTATTGATGAATCACTCAATTTCGTTCTCAGAAAATTAAAATCCGTAAATTTAAGAACCCACGAACATGCCATTTGTTTTTCAAACCACAAAAAGTGATACCCACGAATAAAAGTATTCACAGCTGTGAAAGTACTTGTATTCGTAGGGTACAAATTTTCGTTGTTTTCGTGGATGACTCTATTCACAAATTCAAGTGTCAAACGAAATATAATAACTGTTGTCCAGATTAAGACATGGAAAGATTCCCATGTATATAGAATATAATTTAGAGAGTACATCGAATATAAACAAACGCACCATGAACTTTATATACAACATTGTACAATTTCAAGCAGGATTTTTACTCATTTATTTATAAAAAAAAAAAAAAAAAACAAAACTGTCGACTTTCAACCTTTAAATTCTCATTGAAAATTAGTTTGATATATAAAAGTAAGATATCCGGTGATGATATGCCACGCTTAAACGTTCATTCTATCTCCTTATAATTCCCATACGATAAAAGGTAATAATTATATATTGGGTTTGCCTTTTTCCTCCATAAGAATTATTTCTACAATTTGTAGCATTTTTTTATGTAACCGTTTTCTATCGATTTCTTTAAGAGATATGCTTATGGCCCAATTAACATCTTTGATGATCGTTATTCTGTTGATCATTCGATCTCGGGTTAATTCTATTTTAAGTGGTCATGACAATTTGGTTTGACAACTATCAAATGTTTTCAAACGTCTATCACATTTTATTGGTAAAAGAATTCATTTTATCTATATTAAGCAGATACAGAAGGAGACCTGATATCATCATGCATCAACATAGTGGGCTTATTGTACTGAGTTTTTCACGTGTTAGGCTATTTATAACTTGACATGTACATTTAATGTCTGTGTCATTTGATCTCTTGTGGAGAGTTGTTTCATTGGCAAGCATACCACATCTTCTTATTCTTATAGTGTATGCATAGGAATTTGTCTATAATAAACGGACATGTATTGATCACTTGGTGTCAATTTTCCGGGTGAAGACATTTTAATTAAGTTTGATTTCTAGTCTAAATGTAAGATAAAAAGAAATCACATTCCCGATTCCGAGTTCGCACCATAATAGAAATGTATGAAAGACATCAACTCATTGCAAACAAACAACACCATATTATTCTGTAACGATTAATGCTTGCATGCTTGTATAATAAGCTAGAAAAAAAAACAAAAAACAAAACAATCACATGGTATAAATCAGGCTTGATGGTTCCTTGTCAGCATAAAAGTCAAGATACATGGTAGGGTTAACATCTCTTTAATTAGAAACCTTTTCTGTGTCCTTAATAGTTTTTCAACATGTTAAATAAGGTTCACCGTAGATTATAAATAACAGGTCAATTTAAGGATAGTATCCTTGCGTTCTATGACATTCAGAATGAGAACATAATTAGCACATAATAATTACCTAATTATCCTTTTATTGACCTTTTTTCAATTATCAGGAATAATTACTGTTTAGAAAATATATATATCTCTTGAACGTGACCTGAAGTCGAAATTGGGAGATAAGTGTATTGTATTTTA
Source organism: Mytilus coruscus (assembly GCA_017311375.1). NCBI lineage: Eukaryota > Metazoa > Mollusca > Bivalvia > Mytilida > Mytilidae > Mytilus > Mytilus coruscus. The sequence continues at coordinate 12,830 of JAASAO010001292.1, read as the reverse complement.
AGCTTGGCCAAAATATTTATCATATGCAATGTATGTTAATATATGGCATTAGAATGAAGATAACTGTATTGTATTTTAAGATTGTCCTAGTAAAACGTAGATATTACTGTCGTAAATTGAGTTTACCTAGCGACCATTTAATAAATATATTTTGGCTAAAAAATGTAACAAATGAAAAAGTCAGCGAAACTGTTCTATCGTCTTTGGTATCTAAGCAATGTGACGTCATATGTATACCCTCGATGTCAAACATAAACACTTGATGTATTTCTACTTTTCGTACGCTTCTGAAATGTTTCAATATTGACAAAAAGAAGATTTTGAGGCAAAAAATGTGACTTTCTTGTTCATTTTTTGAGAAATTACATACCAAAAAAAAAAAAAAAAAAAATCGGGATTCAAAATGGTGGCTTTCTTAGTTACAGATTGGTAGTAAAACGTGGAATATAACCCTTCAAAATATTTGTCTATGTCTAATGAAAATTCTCGTTACAAGCGAATTGCATTTGAATGCTGAATTTTACTTTCACTAAAATCGACATTAACGGAATTACATAATTATTCTATTCGAACCTAAAACATGCAAAAGTTCAACTGGTAATCTGTATGCAAAAAAAAACCTATTGTCAGGTATGTGTAAACTGTCAACATGGTTTGCTATATACAAATATATAAAGGATTTTGGACAAGTGATTAATCACGTATACCAGTAGTATCTTTGTTATAAAGCATTCTTCCTACAATTTCTAATATATGATATAGTACACTTTATACCTCACGGTCGGATAGTAGTATTTTGTAGTTTAATTCATCATACTTCCTGTCAATATGCTAGATTTTGATTGGTTAATATGAGGGAGACAATTTACTCTACCCTATGGCAAATACTCTATTACCCTTCATAGAGAGGCTTGATCAAATGTGCGTTTTAATAAACACGAATGATTGTTTTGTACAAGATGTCATAGTTTATTACTTTGAATTTGAAATTTTAAAGACAGTAATAACATAACATTCAGTAAAATAAATTAAATAACATATCTGAGAGGGTGATACAGCAGATTGTAACCCCTCGAAAAAAACATTGTCAACCTTTGCTTCGCCTCAGTTGACAATGTTTTCGTGGGGGTAACAATCTGCTCTATTACCCTCTCAGCTATGTGCTATTTATGTAATGTCATATTTTTCAGTTAATTACTTTTTATTTTCGGTTTGTAGGGCAGTGTCTAGATATATGTATAAGAATCACTCTGATTCAAACAAAAAATTCTCTGAAACTGACATTATCAAGATGCTTGATTTCTTGATTGACAACATATTTGTTACGTTTGGAGGACGTGTTTTTCAACAGACTGTCGGAATTCCAAAGGGAACCAATTGTGCCCCTCTTCTTGCCGACTTGTTTCTTTATTATTATGAGGCTGACTTCATACAGGAACTTCTTAGGAAGAAAGATAAGAAGTTAGCAATATCCTTTAACTCCACGTTCCGCTATATAGATGATGTTCTCTCACTAAATAATACAAAATTTGGTGACTATGTTGAACGAATCTATCCCATCGAACTAGAGATAAAGGATACTACAGATACAGTTAAGTCGGCCTCATATCTTGACTTACATCTAGAAATTGACAATGAGGGTCGGTTGAAAACAAAACTTTACGACAAAGAGATGATTTCAGCTTCCCAATTGTGAACTTTCCATTTCTATGTAGCAACATTCCAGCAGCTCCTGCATACGGAGTATATATCTCCCAATTGATACGATATTCCCGGGCTTGTGTTTCCTATCATGATTTCCTTGATAGAGGATTGCTGCTGACAAGGAAGCTATTAAACCAAGAGTTCCAAATGGTGAAGTTGAAATCATCCTTCGTAAATTTTACGGACGCCATCACGAGTTGGTTGACCGTTATGGAATAACCGTTTCACAGATGATATCGGATATGTTCCTTATGTCGTAACAACAATACCCTTCCCTTTTCACGAATGTGACTTACCGAATTAGACTATTTACCGGATTTGTAATAACATAAGCAACACGACGGGTGCCACATGTGGAGCAGGATCTGCTTACCCTTCCGGAGCACCTGAGATCACCCCCAGTTTTTGTGGGGTTCGTGTTGCTTAGTCTTTAGTTTTCTATGTTGTGTCATCTGTACTATTATTTTCTGTTTGTCTTTTTATTTTTGGCCATGGCGTTGTCAGTTTGTTTTCGATCTATGAGTTTGACTGTCCCTCTGGTATCTTTCGTCCCTCTTTTTTAACTAACCATAACACAATTATTTACTTTATTCTATTGAAAAGACTTCTCCTCTGCAAAATATCCAACTTTAACATGTTTAAGAAGTATTTCCATTTAAAAGACGGCAAAAAGACAAAACAAAACAAATACCAGAAAAATGGAAGTGTCAGTCAATAATTACTATATTCATGAAGTAATGCTAATAAAAAGTAACAATTGCATAGATATGTACGGAACATTTGAAAATTCCAATTTAATGATGCTTAATGTAAAATTACTTCACATATTTGAAAAAAGATTGACCGATTTTTAATGTACATCTTTGTCTAAGTAAATATCAATCATTTACATTAAGTGAAAAATAAATACCGTTCCATTTGATTTGCACACAAAAAATAGTACTTCATATTGTCAATTTAACCGCATTTGTGAAGAAAATACACACTAACTTCAACCAGATTGGTTTGTATGTAATTGTATATAGTCATTAGGAGATACTGTTCACTAAAATCTTCATTTAATATTTGAATCGGCCTTATATGACACGTCTCCTTTTGTAATGCACAAAGTGTTGCGCGCAGGTTTGCTTTTAGCAATATTTCAGGAAGTAATAAATGTCCAATTCGAAATAGAACTCAATCGTAAAATTACAGGAAATGAAAATACTATAGATGTTTATCAAAAAACATTGCTTGAATGTACATGGCTTTGTTTTCACGACAATAAATGCCGCTCATCAAGTTTTAGCATGGAAACATCAACATGTCGACTTGATTTTACAGAGCAATGTTGTGTTGTTACCGAAAAAAGTGACACATGGAACCTCATTCGCAATTGCTTTTACAGTGAGTTTTGTTTCAATATTCTTAATGTATAAATATCTGATTGCAACATTCTCTTGATGAGTAATGCAACTTATATTATGGAAGAACTACTTAATCACAATTATATATAGTTGAATGTTTTTTTCAATACTAGAGGCCATATTTCAATTTATATTTCAGGTCCAATAACTTGCAATGGATGTTTCAGCTTTGGGGCATCGCTTTATAAATTTATAGATGATCCGAAAAACTGGACCAATGCAGTGGTGGGTGAAAATTAGTTTATTTTATTAAATACTGCATACGAACTAACTAGTCCCCAAAAGCAAGCAATGCTGTTCGTACTCTGTCGGCAAATAATTAAGCCTGTGCTTATTGGATCCCTTTTTGAGTATTCGTGACATATTAATAGTACATGAAGTTTAGTACTAAACAAAAATTTTATCTAAACGTCATATGAAAAGTCTGAACCTAAAACTATTAAGTATTGGTTGCAGTTTAAGTAGTTTTCTAACAAAAAATTGTACTAAATTCCATACTTGTCAGACATTTTGTACAATATAATGTTAGAAGGTATTATCAATTACTTTATCATTTAATCATAAGTTTACGTAAACATATTCAGAATATATTACATAAATAAACAAAAAAAAGTCAGAATTCTTTTTTTCAGGATAATGATGATAATACTCGTTCGTTAAATGTGTATGGAGAACAAAATACATTTTCAAAGGGGACACAGATATTTTCAGCTTATAGATCGTTGTCACAGTCTGTCCGTTGGAAAAAAACCTAACAAAAAATACCCATCCCAAAGTTAAATTCATAAAGGTGAAGTCAATTGAAACTGACAAAATCAATGTCATCAGAACAACAACTGTCATTTCGCGGATTTGGACACTCATGTTTTATTTTTACAATATAAGAACATCGGTCAGAACAGGATTCATGGTTGATGCCTTATTTTCATGACTAAATAATAACGCTTTATACAACTGATCACTGCGGATATTCGTAGTCGAACGTGAAGTAAGGTCAAGGAATAACGTTCCAGCATACTACAGGTTACAATGTGTTGTCAATTGGCATTCAACTTTCACATTTTGATTAGGATGAAAATTATTGTTGAAAACAAAATGTATCAACACTCTGCATTCCGATGCAGTACGCAGTCAGTATAACGAGAGAAAATTACATGCGTCGAAAGGGAATGGTTGTAGTAAAGAAAGTTATCTAACTACTATCTATTGAAATTATAATGTCTAGATGACAGATGTCTGTTTTAAGATGACCATTTTGATTTTTCACAGGAGGAATGTAAATGTCTGGGTGGATATTTAGCAGAAATAGAGACGGCGGAGGAGAACGATTTCATCAAAAATATAACTAGAGAAAGATACGAAGCAACTGGAGGTGAGTTTGTGATTTTTATATTTGTTTTTGTTTTTATTCCACATGTACAATCTAGAGGTTTCGGATTTTATTGCTCTACAACCCCATAATTGATTTAGCCAAACAACTGATTTGCGCTCCACTATACCTATGCAGACGAAACGTGTGTCTAACGCATTAAATGATACGTCTGATCTTTTGTTAGGTTTTTTTAGTGTAAACATATACTAGAGATTTAATTAATCAGAAACAAAATTAGACAATGTAGATAGACAGTAACCTTTAAAAATAACATTGACGGTCGTTTACAATCATATCGATTGTTTTTAACAAAACTTGCTCTTCATTAAATTCATATATTTCTTACGGTTTTACTAGTGCTTTATTTTTCTAGCTTAAATTTATAAAAATATACACACTTTTCAAACTATACACGTGGGGATGTAAAACCTCTTTCTACAATAGTTTTCCTAATAATCACCTTATTACTTACACGATCGTGTATTGTACAGCAATTGAATCTCTGTTGAAGGTTCAAACATTTCCTTTTATTGATTCAATGTACGGAAAATGACTGTTTTCGACTCGCACTCCACTGATGATACATATGAGACGAGACGCGCGTCTCTGACGTTTTCAATTATAAGTCTTCCATCTTTGATCTTTGAAAACAACGTCTGTGCAATCCTCGTAAGAAAAATAAAAGTAATGGTTATTCAATTTGACAAACGAGTCGGCTTAGGAAAACATCTCTGACAATTAATTACTAGTAAACCTTAATACAAACCTTTCAAAAATCTTATTATACTTGTACTGTAACATAAGACTTCCTTAAAACAAGGTTAACAGTTGCATTGAATTGAAGAGTAATTAATTTTTCTCTCTTTTTTTCAGAAATTTTCTATTGGCTTGGAGCATACAACTTTGATCATGATGGTGACATGGAATGGATAAGGAATCCCAGCAAACCAATGCCCTTTACCGACTGGCATTCCGGTGAACCAAATAGACTAAGATTTGAATTTTGTTTAGCATTATGCCAATATGTTGATTATGCATGGGTCGACTATGAATGCCCAGAAACCAGATCTTTCATTTGCGAATTTAACCAAAGTTGAAGCGTGCGTTTTCTTATACAATTCCAACGATTAGTATTGGCATTATTACATGAATTATGCCAGGAAAAGTTTCCACGAATTGATTTTATTGATAAAACCGTTTTACAGTAGAGTTGTTTTCAATAAATTGATTTGAAACCATTAGTGAATCAAAGTGATTCCGTTGTTTAAACTATTCCTTTATTTTTCAATATGGGTTTCTGCATTTTATAACCGTTTAAGTTTAATTTGTTTTACTTACTGTGTGGTAGTGCACCGATTCGTGTTATCCCTTTTTGATAATAACCATTCCATCGCGCACGAAAAACTGTTCTAAGGTACGCTAGAGGGAAACTAATGAAGGAACGGAATTAAGCGTTTCACGTGTAAGGCTATTTATAGCTGTACATATATTGTATGTATAGGAGTTTGTCTATAATAAACGGACATATATTGATCTCTTCTCTTGGTGTCATTTGTCAGGGTGAAGATATCATATCAAGTTTAATTTCTAGGTTTATTGTCAGATTACAAAAATCACAAAAATCACATCCCGTTTCAGAGTTCTAAAATAATAAAATGTATGAAAGACGACAACTCATTGCAAAAGAAGGATACCGTATTATGCTGTACCGATTAATGCTTGCATGTTTGTATAATAAGCTAGAAAACAATCACATGATGTGAATCAGGCTTTCTGCTTCTTTTTAAGCATAAGAATCGAATAACAAGATCAGGTTAAAATATCTTTTAAAATAAAATGTGTCTGCGTTCTTGAAGGTAGAATTGGTTTTATAGTTTGAAATGTCTGTTTATCTAGTTCTGCTTTACAAAACTAATATACTCAACTCGCAACAGTTGAAATATATACTATATTTCTACAAAAAAACAAAACTTTTCTATATTTGTGTCTTGAGACATGGATGTGGGAAATGTACCTTGAGACGTATCTCTCAAGACACAGTTTTGTATATCTCAAGATGTCTTTAAGACACGGTGTCTATAAGATGCGTCTTTAAGTCCGTCTTGAGACGCGTCTTGGAAATTTGTCTCGAGACATCTTCAGATGTCTCCAGACGATAGGGTTCATTTGCTATGTGATCTTTGCTTAAATCGACAGTTACAGATGACATATAGATCAAATACAATTCGAACCCAAAACATGCAAAAGTTCAACTGGTAATCGGTAAGTGAAGAGAACCGTTGTCAGGTATGTGTAAACTGTCAACATAGTTTGCTCTATACACATATATAAGAAAACTTGTACTTGGACAGTTGCTATATCGCTTATACTAGTAAAACCCTCGTCATAAAGCATTATGCATACACTTTCTAATATATAGCAAAGTACATTTTGTATCTTTACGGATAGTATGATTTATTTTGAAGTTTGATATGACATATTTTTCAGTTAATTGCTTTCTACTTTTGATTGTAGGGCAATGTCTTAATATATGTTAAATATGAAACAATCAAACAACAATTCTATATTTTATTTGAATGATCTCTCCTCATTAAATAATCATACTTTTAGAAGTATTTCGGCTGTAAAGCTTCTTTGTCTAAGTTCATATCGATCAATTAGATTAATTATAAAAAACGTATTTTTTTTTATGAAACCGTATCTAATCATTACGAGCTACATTTCGCTCTTATCTATGCAAACATACAGTTGGGTGGATACAACATGTCTCAATTTGTAATGACTAATTTCTTGCGAGTAGATTTGCTTTCAGCAATATGACAAGAAGTAATAAATGTCAAATTTGAAATAGAACTCGATCGAAAAATTACAGAAAATGAAAATACTACAGATATTTATCAAAAAACTTTGCTTGGATGTACACGGCTCTGTTTTCACGACAACAAATGGAAACATCAACATGTCGACTTGATTTTACGGAGCAACGTTGTGTTGTTACCGAAAAAAGTGACACCATAAACCTCATTCGCAATTGCTTTTACAGTAAGTTTTGTTTCAATATTCTTAATATATAAATATGCATTCACAACATTCTTTTGATGAGTGATGCAACTGGAATATGATTATGAAAACAATTCTTAGCTGATGGTGTAAGGTTATTTACGTCAACATCACATCTCCGTATTATATTTGATAAGTTTTGAATTATAATGCATATGCTCGATCTTAATAGAATATTTTGATTACAAATTACACACGGTTGTTCAATTTCTAGAGATTGAATTGTATATTTTGCGAAAAAAAAAAATCACTTTGCAGAATGTCTGTAATTCACAACTTAGTAAGAATAGGTTACAGGTAATGCATATTGTTAGGTTTTTCTTGTCGTATAACTCACCAAGGGATGTCAGGATTGTTCAAATTAAAGACCGACCGTCTTTCTTTGTACAATCCTGACACTATGAGGTGTGTTATACGACAAGCAAAACAATAAAAATATGCATTATTTGACTTATATCCCGTCAAAAAATATTATTTTCTGCAATGATGTTTAGAAATTGTATCCTATTTTACCGATCATATTGAAGTGGGATATTTTTTTCTTTAGCTGTTAGATAAAAACACGCCCTACGGCTCATTGTGAATATGAAATAAAACTCACTAATTAATCTCTTGTTTCACAACATTTTTATTTCGAAAAAGCAGATTGTTTTTCTCAACAATTTATGACGAACTTTTCAGAATAATTGTTTTGCTTCTATGATCTCTTATACCTGGTTATACAGTTTTTCTTCAAAAAAAAAAAAAAAAAAAATGAGAATCAGGATCAAATATCATACCCTTCTCTTTTAAAGAACTTTGCTGTTCACCTATAGTTAATTTTATGAAAATTTTGTCATGTAAAAGAGTAAAAGGTATTTATACCAGCCTAATAAACGGAGGAAAAGATAGTTTCTGTCTAAACTTTTAAAACAAAAAATGTTCGAGATAGAAAATTGTACAATAAAACCTAATTGCAACAACACTGATTACATATTTAAGTACTCTGTAGTTTGCATTTTAATCGGGGCAAATAATGACCTGACGCAGGTAATTATTATATATCTTGAAGCATATTTCATTCAAACTTGGTATCGTCCAAGTTGTTTCTTCAAAAGAATGATATGTCGTTCTGGAAGGAAATAACTCCATATAGGTATATACACCAATTTGATATCTACGAAGTATTTGAAATGAAATATCATACAATAGCTGATTGGTAGATGGGGTTCTACTTGGACTTACACATAGAATTTTCCGTTTCTTTAAACAATATTCATACTTTGATAATGTGCTTATTTCTGCCATGTGTGTCTGATTGTTTAGGAAATGTCGTGTTTCTTACTGTACATTTTCCCACTTTTGGTTTGCTTTTTTACTGTTTGATAATGTGCTTATTTCTGCCATGTGTGTCTAATTGTTTAGGAAATGTCGTATTTCATAATGTAATATTTTTCCACTTTTGGTTTGCTTTTATTCTGTTTGATCAAGATCGAACTAAGAAACACATACTGCCTTAAATATTTGTAAATCGAGGTACATATCTTAAATACCAGTGGGTATTTATCAGTTTATATTTCAGATCCAATAACTTGGAATGGATGTTTCAGCTATGGAGCATCTCTTTATAATGTTTTCGATGATCCGAAAAACTGGACCAATATTTTTTTTATTCAATCCTACATTCGAACTAACTAGACCCCAAAAGCACGAAATGCTGTCCGGACTCTGTCGACAAATAATTAGGCCTGTGCTTATGGGATCCAATGAATATTCATGAAATATTATTCGTACATTAAGCTAAGTCTTAAACGGACATTTTGTCCTAGCATAACGTGAAAAGGTTTAACCTATGAACATTAAGTAATGGTTACAGGTTAAGTCATTTTTCAAAAATTTTCTGTTATAAATTCAGTACTGTTCAGATATTTGGCTTGCAGTCAGTGTTCAGAAGCAGTTCAGACTTTTACGATGATCATTATTGATCTTTACAGGAGGAATGTAATTGTCGTGGTGGGTTTTTAACAGAAGTAGAGAGCGCCGAGGAGAATGATTTGATTAAAAACATAGCTAAAGAAAGATTTGCAGCAACTGGAGGTGAGCTCGTTTTTTTACATATTTGTTTCAATTTTTATTGCACAAATTCAATTTAGGAGTTCTACAACTTCGTAGTTATTTAGCCATGCGACTGTTTTACGCTCTGCTAATGATACATATGCAGACAAAACGTGCGTCTAAAGCATTCAATTATATATCTGATTTTTTGGTATAAGTGTTTAGTGTAAATGTATACTGGAGATTAAAGAGATAAAAATAGATATTGCAGATTGACAGTTATCTTTAAAAATAACACTGTCTTTATTCACACTCATATCGATTGTATTTAAAAACATTGCTTTATTAAGTTTCTACATTTTTAAGATCGTACAAATGCCTTATTTTATGAGCTACAATAGGTAATCATTCATTAAAAAAAATGTGTAAACTTTTTAATTTATGCACGTGGAGATGATAAACCTTTATCCACCATCATTTCACCTAATCAATCACTTATAATACTTACACGATCCTCTACTGTACAGCAATTGCATCGATGTTGAAATTTCTGAAGTTTTCCATTAGTAGATTCAATGTACTAACTTAGATTCAATGTACTAACTGTTCACAAGTCGGAAAAAGACTGTTTCACATTCGCGCCCCACTGATGATACATATGCAGACGAGACGCGTGTCTGACGTATTCAAATAAAAGTCTGCCATCTTTGACGAGTTTATGAAAATAACGTATGGGCAATCCTCGTAAGAAGAAAAAAGTAATGGTTATTTGATTTGGTTTAGGAATACATCTCTGACAATTATTGAAACCTTATTACAAACATTTCCAAAATCCTATCAAACTTGAAGTGTAAACAAAGATTTCTTTAAAACAAGGTAAACAGTTGCATCGGATTGAAGAGTAATTTATTTCTCTCTCTGTTTCAGCAATTCATTATTTGCTTGGAGCATACAACTTTAATCAAGATAGTGATATGGAGTGGATATGGAATACCAGAAAACCAATGCCTTTTACCGACTGGTATGCCGGTGAACCAAATAAACTAAGATATGAGTTTTGTTTAGCATTATACAAACCTGTTGATTATCTATAGATCGATTATGAATGTCCAGAAGCCATATCTTTCATTTGAAAATTTAACTTAAGTTGAAGCGTGCGTGTTGTAATACAGTTCCAACAAGTGGTATTGGCATTATATCATGAGCCATGCCTGAAGATGTTCCCATGCATTCATTTTGTTGATAAAACCGTTTTACAGTAGTTGTGTTTCAATACGTCTTTAGTTTTCTATGTTGTGTTTTGTGTACTATTGTTTGTCTGTTTGTCTTTTTCTTCTTTAGCCATGACATTGTCAGTTTATTTTCGACTTATGAGTTTGAATGTCCCTCTGGTATCTTTCGCCTTTCTGTTTGAACTGTTAGTGAATCAGAGTTATTCCGTTGTTTAACAGGTCGAGAATAGATTTGCATGGTAATTTCCTAAAAAGAAGGTGAACATGGCCTTGAATTACTGACGAATCGACTCAATGAACAACAATGCATTGTTGGCTACTTCGAGTTTACTACCTCTTTAAAGCACGCGGAATTAGTGGGAAAACTGTCAACTTATATATATAGTGTCTGGGATTCTCATAATAAATATTGTTGTTCAGCCAATGTATTGAATGTAAAATATATAACTTAATATTCAATTTGCATGCTCAGATTAAACAAATATTGTCTACTGGCTATATGATTCGACTTTCTTTTTCGCTTTGTAAAAGTAGCTGAACAGGTTTTGTCCATTGTTATGTATTGTACCTGTGCATTAATTACACGTGAAACAGTGAAATTTCCAATGAAGTGACCACTGTCCAGTATAGAAATCATTTGAGCTCTTTGAAACCTGTCAAAACGGTTTGAAGGAATAGGTTACACGCCTCTCTTTAGATATTCTCTTGGATTTTTTGTATCCTGTATAATGCCATTCCAAAAACATTGCTGCTTCGAAAAACACAAAGAACATGGCACTGAAACACTGTTTAATTTCAAGCATGTTCAAGTTGTGGCGTTACATGCTGCCCGACACTATATGTGGATGTAACGACAGACGCAGACTTATCTGCACTGCATGGATGTGTAAACTTTTTATCCGAACCTGATCTAAAAGTAAGTACATCATATAAGTATTCTAAAAAAATCCCCCCAAAAAACTGAACTATGCCAAAAAATCAATTCTTATACATGTTAGAGATTGAGTTAACATTGTCAGACAAGAACAAAGAAATGTCTTGAACAGTTTCGACGAGTTATGATAGTTGATATAGGTTTTATATATGTACTGTACCTGACAAATAATGAATATATAAATATTACACAGAATTCTATAGTAAATATCTTTTTTTCAAGATAATGGAAAACCAATCTTTCTAAAAACATGTTTGTGTTTGTTTCTTAGAGACAAAGTAATAAATACATACCCTTCCTCGATTTTAGAGTGTTTAATCATAAAAGTAGGTACAATATCATTACATTAATTATGTGAAAAGCTGGGACATTTAAGTGACCCCGTATAGATATTTGACACACTCTAAGTCCCCCTTTTTAACGAACCCATTGAAAGTTCCAGGATTATCCCTTATTTTTAACTTCTATCTGAATGAAAGTTTATCTTATGGGTATTTGTGTTTTTTCACTGCTGTTTCGTTGCAGTCTTTTGGACAAATATATGAAATATTCGTTCAATCATCAATAACATTAATGGCTATATTTGTTAATCTGAGCATGGAACGAATACTTTATATCACGGACTATAAATGTAAATGCAAGAGATGAAAACTAAGCAAAATTGTTTACCCGCAATGCATGAAAAAATGTATTGTATTTCAGTAAAAGAGGGACGAAAGATACTAGAGGGATAGTCAAACTCATAGATCGAAAACAAACCGACAACGCCATAGTCAAAAATAAAAAGACAAACAGACAAATAAAATTACAGATGACACAACATAGAAAACTAAAGACTAAGCAACACGAACCCCACCAAAAACTTGGGGTGATCTCAGGTGCTCTTCAGTCTTCAGTACTATTATTTGTCTGTTTGTCTTTTAGTATCTTACTCAATTATAATTATATTATTTGTTACCTTTACGTATAATTTACTTTGTAAATAAATGGAAATAGCTTGTGTATTTGGTAAATAAGCCATACATGCAACACAGAACATGTGTTTTAAACAATAACACACTATTATATTTCTGGTTATTAGCGACTAA